>JAYMSY010000516.1:0-11679 GCA_036897685.1 Monsonia emarginata | reverse complement strand
CTCATTCCTAAAAATAATTGTTTCAAAATAAGTGTTCCATTTCTAATTTAGGTAGTAAGTTTACCATGAATTACCAATTGTATCCCTTCACAATTAAGTTAAATCGGAGATATACATGAGGGACAAATGAAGGAAAGTCATGAGAATCCTTAGTTTTTACAAATAGTCAAATGAGACACTTATTTTAGAACGGATGGAGTATAATTTTTGTGTCATTTTCCGTCATTTTATACATTTCAACTCAATCAAGGACTAAATTCACCACACTCATGTAAAACAACTATCCTTTTGACTAAAGCTACAACTTCAGCTCCAATTCCAATTAGTTTTTTAGTTCGTTCTGCCGAACGTACCCTCACTGTAGCGTCGTCACACAAATGCTACCATTACAAGGAAAAGGAAAAGAACTTCATCTTGTTTTTTTTTTCTTTTGCAGCTGAAACTCTTGGTTTCAAGACCTTCCCTCCAGCATACCTGAGCCCTGAGGCCTCAGGGAAGAACCTACTCATCGGAGCCAACTTTGCATCGGCCGCGTCCGGTTACGACGAAAAGGCAGCTAGTTTGAATGTAAGAAGAAGATTGACATACATTTTTCTCTTCTGGGTCATTTGTTTTGATCCCAAAAATTGATTCTAGTACTGGCAATTTGGTACCTTTTGCAGCACGCAATCCCGTTGTCTCAGCAGCTAGAGTACTTCAAGGAGTACAAGTCAAAGCTTGCGAAGGTTGCTGGTAGCAAGAAAGCTGAATCAATCACAGAGGGTGCTCTGTATCTGCTGAGTGCTGGAAGCAGTGACTTTGTTCAGAACTATTATGTCAACCCTTTTGTCAACAAAGTCTACACTCCAGAGCAGTACTCTTCAATGCTAGTCAACGTCTTCACCGGATTCGTTAAGGTAAAAGAAAGAAACATCATAACAAATTCTTCCTATGTTGACTTAAGTTTTTGGGTTGGATCGAGTTTCAAGGGTGTGTGATTGCGAGGTAAATTTGTGGGCTCTATCGAGTTGCGGTGGGTGGCTGTGCAGCTGGGACGGATCGACCAGTTGGTTTGTTCTCGGGGCAGACAGATCGACCAATCAATTCCTTTTTGTTATTTTTTTGAATTCCCCAATCGGTTGGTTAGTTAGTCCTTGTGATTGGCCAACCGACCGATCGATCCAAATATAAAAAAAATAAGACAGACAGATCGATTGGTTCGTTTGTCATAGAACGAACAGATCGATCGGTTCATCTGTCACATAACAGACCGATCTACACGTTTGGAGCCGATTGTAGATTTGCCTATTAACTTCGCAGCCTCCACCCTCACAGTGGTGTTAGTTGGTTGTGGGTGTGGTGGCTTCATAGCCATGGTGAAGCCACCATTGTGGAGGCTTTAATAGTCCTCGAGATTGGTTGAGAAGGTGTGGTGGCTTCAAAGCATGGTGAAGCCATCATTGTGGAGGCCCTAATAGTCCTCGAGATTGATTGAGGTGTGGTGGCTTCTTAACTATGGTGAAGCTACCATTGTGGAGGCTCTAACAGTACTCGAGATTGGTTGAGAAGCTGATCATAGTAAAACATCATAACAAACTTGATACATGCATCGAGGCTTGTCGCCTATCAACTTAAGTTTTTGGGTGGATCAGATTCTAATAGCCCTCAACACTAATCATTTGTTGTGTTTTCATGGTGGTGAATTTGGATAGGACTTGTATGGTTTGGGAGCAAGGAAACTTGGGGTGACTTCACTTCCTCCATTGGGTTGTCTTCCAGCTGCAATCACCTTATTTGGGTTTCACCAAAAAGGTTGTGTCAAGAGGCTCAACACTGATGCACAAGGATTCAACAAGAAGATCACTTCTGCTGCATCAAATCTCCAGAAGCAACTTCCTGGTCTCAAGATTGTTGTTTTTGACATTTACAAGCCTCTCTATGACCTTGTCCAATCTCCTTCAAAATCAGGCAAAGACTAAAACACAAATCTCCAAAACTATATTAACATATATACATACAGTTTAAGACTGATCTGAGCTCTTGATGACAGGTTTTGTGGAAGCAAGCAAGGGTTGCTGTGGGACAGGAACTGTGGAGACTACATCTCTGTTGTGCAATCCTCATTCTGTGGGAACTTGCTCGAATGCGACTCAGTACGTGTTTTGGGACAGTGTCCATCCGTCTGAGGCTGCGAATCAGGTTCTCGCCGACGCTTTGATTGTTGCAGGCATTTCCCTCATTTGATCTTCATGACAAGAAGGAAAAAATGGAGTTCTTAATCTATATCTAAAACCTCTTCAAAACTATCTTTCTTTTAGTGTTGGAACTGAGCTTGTCTCAATAATTCATGTACTGAGATAAGAAAATTTATGGTTTCTGTACTGTTGATAAGGTCTAGTTTATGCCTGTATAATAGACAAAATGAATCCATAGCAATTATCAGCAAATTGTATTTTTCATTTCAGTTCATTTATTGATCAACAATATTTCCAGAAAACTTATGAATCATAGAAATTATCAGCAAATTGTAATTTTCATTTCAGCAAATATATGATCTCTGTAATATGATGACAAAAATCTCCACAAGTAACCAAATCAAGCATGAAGCAATCTGAAGATTAGCAGCAAATGATCCATGCCGGAGTGAAACATTTACATCAGATCGGTCGAGAGCAATGACACATATCTACATTGTTTTTGTAGAATTACCAGAAGTAATCACAGAAAGAAGTTCAGTAAATTGGCAGAACGACGCAAATGTACTGTCGAAAAGGGCTTGAAAAGGAGTAGAGTTAGTTGGACTTGTTTGGAATGCAAAATGCAACTGATCAGTACTTCAAGTTGTGAGCAAATTTGGGCATGGTAGCAGAACCACCACCGGTGTTTGAATCCTTCAGCACTTGAGCTGTCTTGTCCACTCGTACGCTCAAGGAATTCGGGGAACTGATCAGCTTGTTTATATCAGAGTTGTTCCTCTCCAGCAGCATACTAGTTATCTTTGCAGCAGACTCAGTCTAGAGAGAGAGGGAGAAGTCAATTTTAACTATACAAGATAAGATACTAACATTATGCAAGTATAGGAGGAAGAAGTTGAGAACTGTAAGCAACCTGATGTTGCTTGACAAGGGGATAGAGAACATCGCGAGGGCTTCTCTTGGAGGTCCCAGGCAATTTTGCAGCAGAATGAGCTCTGCTTCCAGAACCAGCTCCAGAATTCCCATAGTTGAGACCTCGTATCCCATAGTTAGGGGTGGTCATGGACTGTAGAAAAATTAGAGCATGGTCAAACAGGAAAATGAACACTTCAGTCTCTAAAGTTCCCACAGAGAGTACAAATCATTGGCATCTATGACTTAACTAGATGGGTTAGAGAAAAAAAGATACCGAACACCATGCATTATGTTCAGTGGAAACAAGAGTTGCTTACATTTGAGCAATTCTGCTGATAATATTTTGCTGCCAAAGGATACCTTGCACTCCTATTTGTACCAGATGGATACATGGTTGGCTGCATTGGGTAACACGATGGAAAAAATAGAGGGGCATTGATATTGAATGGATAGAGTTGAGAGGCAGGATGTGAAGATGAGTATGGTGCCAACTTCTTTTGCAATTCCCTGCAGCGTTCTTCTTTGCGCTGAGCTCTTGCCACATACAGATGCTGACCTTGTAGCTCGGTTCCTACAACAAACCAAACTACATTAGAATACCATTTTAGACTAAAGAGAACCAAACAAGAAGAGAGAAAGGGGAAAGGGGATGTAATTTACCATTGAGCTTGTCTAAAGCCCTTTGTGCCTCTTCAGGAGTGGAGTAACACACAAATCCAAAACCTTTGCTAATCCCACTATCAAAGCGCATAACTTTTGCTGAAGTTATGTGTCCACAGGTGCTGAAATGCTCGTGTAATTTGTCGTCATCAATGGATGCATCGAGGTTCTTCACATACAGATTAGAATCCTTTGACTTCATTTTATCCAAATTGAATTTGTCTCTGAACTGAGACTTCAGTAATTCTTCCCTCTCAGCTTTGTTTTGAGCTCTACCTACAAACAAAGTCTTGGACCCTGATCCAAAACCCATTGGTTTACATTTCAGTGTAAGGAATTTTAATGCTGCATAAAAACTAAGGCACCTGAGAAGGAAACGACAAGAGCAATCAGGTTTAGACGCATACCTAGCTCTGTCCCATTCAAGGCTTCCTTGGCTGCCATTGCCGCTTCTGATGACTTAAAGTTGACAAACCCAAAGCCTCTGGATTTCCCTTGAGGATCCTTCATTATGGTGGCACTAGTGACCTCCCCATATTCAGAAAACTTATCCTTTAGGAGACTGTCTGTCATGTCTTTGGTCAGGTTTTTCACATAGAGACTTGTGAAGTTTGATTCAGCGCAAGGTGCTGTTCTTTCACTCTTCTTGATGAACTGGGAAACATGCCTGAAAATGAACCAAAGTACATAACAAGTTTTAACAACATGCAAGTCGAGTATGCCAAAAAAAACTTGTAAGAACAGAGATCTAATGGAAATTGATGTCTGACACTATCAAATCTAACAGCTCTATAGGTAAAAACATCGGATGCGAAGTCCAACAAATGTGAACTGTAAGAAAACCATCTGCATAGTAAAGATGAATTAAAGAAAAGCAAAAGTGAACAGGATTTTTAGATCACTTATAGTCCGTGGGAAGAGTTTGAGTTAAGATGCACAATTAATCACTGCTAACAACTAAACTAGAGAAGCTAATTTACTTCGCATACTTGCATATGCATATTAATGATGATGATCATGAAACGCTAAAATCTAGTAATGAAGGCAGACATAAACACAGATATGTTCGAAGTTCCATATGCATTTACTGCTAAATAAAGATTTGGCAGGGGATCAAACACTAACACAAAATTTTCTCCCCTTTGCTTATACAGCACGTAACATGAGAATAATGCACTTACTTTCTCTTTTACCCATAAATTTCCCGCTATTAACATTTCCAAGATTTTTAAGGACAATAAACTTGATAAACATTTACTCCTCACTTACAATCTACGCATTCATTGAAGGGCAGATTATAAACATCCAACAACCCAATTCAATTTGGAGCAGTAACACTAGAAGTCCAGCACTAGGGTATATTAACCACGTGTATCATGAACTAGAATGACAAAAGAGAGAGAGAACTTACAACTCCTTGCCTTCAAACACTGTACCGTGGAGAGCATTCATAGCTGCCATGGCAGATTCTTCGGATTCGAACTGTACATACCCAAAACCCTTGCTACTACCATTTTCTTCAACCACCTTGCAAGAAAGTACTGTCCCAAAATCAGTGAAGAGGGCGTGCAGCTGATTGCTATTGACAGTAAGTTCCAGATTCTTGACAAAGAGATTGCCAGAACCAGTCTTCCTCTGGAGAGGGTTCCTCTGAGACCACATGATCCTCATGGGTTTCCCCCTCATTTTAGTGTGGTTGAGACAAGTCATAGCCCTATAGGCTGATCCACAAAAAAAATGGAATTAGAAACAGTAACAGAGGTTACAAAAGAGTGGGAAACCCTAATGCTGTGTCATTTTCTTGGTTCCTAATGCTGTGTTTGGTTCCCAAGAAAATGCATAAATCAATCAGTTATGAATCCAAACTGGGATCTGGAAATGAAAATCAACATTCTCAAAAGTACATGGAGAGAAAAACAACAGGAAAAGATACGTCCATTTCTTTTCCTTTCCCACAAAATTTCCCAAGAACCAAACAGAAAAATTAAATTATCACAATGAAGAAACATAATCCCAAACAGAACCAAACAAACCTAGCTTCACAATCCCACAGAGCCACCATAAGCAAGCACAAACACTTCAAGCTAAAAAAAATCACAAAAAAAACTAAGACAGAAAATACCCAAATCCATTAGCATTTACAAATCCATATACATTTCACATTTCTATACACGTACACAGTGAAAATGAACGAAACGAGAGCGAAAATGAGTGAAGAAATGGAGGACGAGAGCTACCGTGACCGCGATCGGAGAAGTTGACGTAGGCGTATCCGAGAGACTTTCCGGACTGAGAATCCTTACAGACGCGAACAGAGACTACGGCGCCATGGGCAGCGAAAGCATGAAGGAGCTCGAGATCGGTCACCTCCGGGTCAAGATCGCCGACGTACAGTGAGGCGATCTTCGCGGGTTCTCGCGGCGGCGCTGGTGGTGGCGTTTTCGCTGCCGCCATGTCTTTCTTGATCCGCACACAACAGATTCTAGAGAGAGAAAATGCGGTTTTAGAGAGAGAAAATGTTGCAGAGTGAGAGGCAGTGACACTGTGCGTACTGTTGCTGACAGTACGGTATATAAAGGGAAGGGACTGATACGGCGTCGTTTGAGCGAGTTGTGTTGTTTGTTTCACGAGCAAGCGCAATGGTCGGTTGCGATCTCGCCACGTCAGATGTTTGAGAATCAGGATCCATCTGAATGGTTGATATGCTCTTCATGCAGTGTTGGGTTGTTAGGAAGAAATGTATTTGTTCTAAATAGTCCCTCTATTATCAAATTCATTACAATTTAGCCCCTAAGTTTTCTTATGTTCTAATTTGACCTCTCAAGTTTGAGCAATTTATTTCGATTAACTCCATGCCGTCTAATTGAAACAAATTTTACATAAATAAAGCTCAAATTATAACAATATAGACATGATTTAGAGAATTTAATGATGCAAAAACTCGATAAACATGAACATTATATTAACGTATATTGTAAATCTTCACATTATTCTTCGGTCTCGAATTTATCGTGGATCTATTTATTTCATATAAATTGGTGAACACAAAACATTGTGTTGACATTTACCATGAATAGTAGGGTAAGATTATTAGGATAACTGATTTTTCTAGATGCCCCATTATTTTTGTGGGTCTCACATAAAAAACAACTGAAGACAGCAAGTCTATACAATGTGACAGCTGGTTGGGCCAGTGACCTGACTATTATTTATTTATTTTTTGTGTTTGGTAGGACAAAAAAGACATATGGGAAGGTCATGTTGGCTGACCTGACAACTGTGCCAACCTCCAACTTTTCTCCAAGTTTGCGGCAACTAGTGACTGTCACAATGGTGACAATCATCATTGGCAGCCCCCTAAACACTCTCTTATAACCATTTTCTCTGTAATTGTCTCAAAGTAGTGAGAGATGTATCAGAGACCTCATTAATAAGCATGAGGCCGCTAATTCTAAGAGTAGCGGCCACAGCGATGACGCAGGTGGTTTAGCAGCTGACCGAGAGCCTCTACCGTGGACAACCTAATACTTACATTTGCAGTTATTGCTTATAAAGAAAACTTCAAACCAAAAGAAACGAGAAAATTGCACATAACTAAAAAGAAAATATTTGCATGAACCAATAGGATTGACTCAGCAATACAAAACTCTATTGAGCTCGTGTAAAGTCTATCTATTTAGAGGAGAAATGCGCTTGAATCCCACTAAGTAAAAATTCTCTTTGGTCCAAACCTACCACATAACGCGAGTGAGAATTAATCTGATATAGTCCAACAGATTAAAAGCGTCAACGGTGTAGAATGCACAGACCGACTCAGAACACATCCGGATCTAAACAAAAACAAGTACTATCTACATGGCCAACATTTTGCTTGCAAAACTTATTGCAAAATACACAAAACCAAAACCAAAGTGCAAAATTCACAAATACAACACAACCTTTCCCCTATATAAGCCTTACAAAACCAACTATATCCTAACTTTTCTCTGTAACAACTAACACAAAACATCATAGTATAAAACATGAACATCATATACACTCTGCTAAACAATATTGTCAAAACGAACCAAGCGATGCGGATCTCCTCCGGACCGGCCTGCCCTTCAGCGCCTCCGCGAACTTCACCAAATCCGACTTCTCTGACGCAAACTCGCGCCGTTCCAGCTCTTTCGCCAGATCAACCGAAGCTCGCCTCCCGACGTCATGCCTGTTATCCCTGCTCGAAGACCTCGCACTGACGCTCCCATTTCCATTCTCCGAATCCTTGCTCTCTTGCTCGGTTTTAGGAATGCTCCTGAACCTCGGGATGTCGGGGATAGACGGGCTTCTTCGTGGAGGCGTCGTGAATCTATTGCTGTAAGCGTGATCAGAAGTAGTCGAGCTGCATATCGACGAATCACTATCGTCCTTCTCAGCGTAAGGGATGTGATTCGCGTGATCAGCGTCGGCTCTTCCTTCTTTTGCGCCTATTAGCTTCTTGAGCTTCTTGATGAACCTGTGCTTGCTTGATCTCGGTTTCTGCGCGGATAGCAAGTCAACGGGGGATTCGTCGGTTAAGTCAAATTCCGCGAGGTAGGATGCTTGGGAGGACGACCATCTGTCCGAGTCAAAGTCTTCGGAGTTTGCGTATTGGAGGATCAGCTGCTTCGCCTTCTCCTCGGATTTGGGGCTTAACTTCCTGCTCAAGTCACGAGCGACTGTCTTGCCCGAGGGAGGCTGGTAGTTGCGCATCTCGAATCTTAGGCAAGCGTTTAGCCATCTGAGGTAGACTAGTTCTTCAACGTCGCTGCATCGGTCTGCTTGGAGGGTTTCGATTTTCTGTGTCAAGGTCTCGTTTTCTTGTTTCAAATTGTTGGCAATTTGCTTCAACTCTACAGCCTAAACAAAACATAAGAAAAATGAATTCGAAAGTCAAATTTAGTCGTAAGGTTGCATTTTGTTCTAATTTAGTACTAGTAATAAGTTTATGCGTTTTGTTCATAAATTGCTGTTCCGTTCCAATTTAGTCCTCGAAAAGTTCATTTTTGTTCTAAGTTGGTCCTAGATTGATATAAAATGTATAAACTTGAAACTAACTTAGGACTAAATTCACAGAGAAGTCAAATTTAGTACTAAATCTACACAAAATACATTAATGCTCCGTTTGGATCAAGAGATTTGATTTCAAATACTTGATTTCGGCTCAAATCCTGTGTTTGGGAACTTCAAATATTTGGATTTGAATCTGAACCAAAACATATTTCAAAGTAGCACAGTAAAAGTCTATTTGAAATTCCAGTCATTTCGAATTCTCAAGCCCCATTCTTGCTTGTTTGGATTTGAAATCCATAGGTTTCCCTAACACTATATTTGAATTTGAAATCATGAAACTCATGAATCCAAACACCATAAATCTAAAGTGAAACATATTCCAAATCAAAACAGACCAACATGACATGAAATGAAAAGAGAGTTTGATGAGAGTACCTCTGAATCCTCCAAAACAGAAGTTGCAAGGATCTGCGTGGACTCTAACCGCTGACCCAATTCAGCATTTTCCGTCTGCAATCTCAAATTAGACGCTCTCAGCTCCGCTGCCTCGTGTTCCAATTCCTTTAGCCTCTGGAGCTTCGATTGTATCTCGGGATCACTCGCTCCATCTGCTCCTGCCTTCTGTTCCTGGTCGCGCAATTTCGCAACTCGTTCCTGCAAAGTCAAGATATGCTCTCGGTTCTGCTCAGCTTCGTGCCTCAGCTTCCTCTTGAGCAGCTTCACTTTACCCTTTGCAGCTTCAAGCTCGGTCATGACTTTAGCGTGATCAGCAACTTGTGCCTCTAACCTGCGGTTATCAGCCTGCAATGACTCAATTTTGAGGCTCAACAGCTTAGCCTCCATGCTGCTTATCCGCAACCTGTTCTCAAGCTCCATTACCGTCTTTTCTTGCTCTTTGAGGCCGTAGTACTCAAGCAGCTGGACCTCGAGGTTTCTCTCCCTCTCTTTCAGTATTCTAACCATGTTTTTCAGGTGCTTGACCTCTTGCTCGTAATCGTCTCCTTTAATGTTTACAACCGTCTTAGGTGTTCCTCTCGGCGTATTTTGAGCTGAAAAGTCAACTTCCTTCACAAGTTCATTGAACTCTGGCAAGAGTAACCCGTCTTTATCGTCATTCTGCTTGCTGGGCGGCGAGAGGCCAACCATGGCATTATCAACGTGCTGCTGCAAATAGAAACTACATTACATCCATTTCTAGTTCATTTGGTTCCTCGTAAACAGAAAGAACCTAGTAACCTACACACTACTCCCTCTGTCTCAAAAATGAGTGTACTAATTGACTTTATGTTAACAATACTCCCTCGTATCTTCCCAGAGGCTAACTCAACTAATCTACGATAACTAACGAATAGGAATGACAGTACGCTCATGTTGGAACATAATATGCAAAATGCAACACTCATTTTGGAATGAGGGAGTAAACTATACTTACGGAAGA
The DNA here is from genome assembly GCA_036897685.1 of Monsonia emarginata. Classification (NCBI taxonomy): domain Eukaryota; kingdom Viridiplantae; phylum Streptophyta; class Magnoliopsida; order Geraniales; family Geraniaceae; genus Monsonia; species Monsonia emarginata. The sequence continues at coordinate 1,461 of JAYMSY010000516.1, read as the reverse complement.
CTTACATATTTTTCTGCTGGAACCGGGACAGAATCGGTGGAACTAGACGCTCTCTGTGAGGCATGAATTTCATCTTTCTGTCCAACTTCTCCTCCTCTCAAGTCAATTTCTGAAAACAACTACATGTTTAGCATTACATGACTAAAATCAAGTCCTCGAGTATTAATCCGTCTTTAAGGAACCAACCTGAAGAAGTTGCAGCTGTGGGCGGAGGACCAATCCTGATTCGGGTCCTAAAGCGAGAATAGAGAAACCCAGCAAAAGAGAAAGCTAAAGCCATCCCAACTTTCAACATAATAGGCTTCATTTCCTTCTTCTCGCTCGCTACCACAACCTAAAGCCTATGCATATTGATAGTTCATCGAGTCACGTTGAGACAGAAAAATTAGAGATTAGAAACCGCCATCATCTTCTTCATCGTCCTCCATCTACATACTGCAACTTGAGAGAAAATTTACCCAAATCACATATTGGAACCAAAACAAGAACCCAAACCAGAATCAAGCAGAACCCACAAACCGATATTTTACATGATCCAAAACTAGAACCAAACTAGACCAAAAATAAATAGCATCAACCATATAAAATTTAGATTACACAAACAAAACCAAACAAATTTAGAAAATTAAGCCAAACCCATTTGAAGTTTTGTTGATTCCATACACCCCAAACCAAAAGGCAAGAACTTTGATTAGAGTTAAAACATTACCTATTGTTAATCCCAGAGAAAAACAAAATTTAACTATAGATTTAGAAAATTAAGCTAAACCCATATATCAAGCTTGGTTGATTCCATAGACCCACAAACCCAAAAGATGATAATTTTGATTGAACAATAAGACATCTCTAACCTCTTAACTAAATCCCAAAATCTATACAGAAAACAAAAATTAACAATAAATTTAAAAATTAATCTAAACCCATGTCAAGTTTTGTTGATTCCATAAACACAAACCCAAAAGGCCAAAGCTTTGACTTACAATCAGACCCAGAATCAATTTTAGGAACAAAACAATCCCATATAGGAAAAAAAAACTACATATAACAATCAGAATCAATCAATATGTACAAATTAAGAGTGAAGATATGGTAAAGAAAAAGCAGAAGCAGAATCAAAATCAAATAGCTCACAAATCCTTCTCCAACCAAACCAACAAGAGAGAGCAAAAAGAGAGAAAACCCAGAAAATGAAATCAAATCAGGATATGAAAATGAAAAAATAAGCTAAACCCATTTCAATTCAAGCTCAATAGGAAGAGAAAAAAAAGAGATTTACCATTGAAGGAGGAGAGTTCTCATGTGGATTGATGCAGAGCAATGACGTTTTGGACTTTGTTTCTTCCTTATGAACACGAATCTTACCTTAAAAAACCAATCTTTTTAACATTAAAAAAATGAAAACTTTATTGCATGATGAACAGTTACCATTGATTTTTGTCTCATGTCATGTTCAATAATATT
>JAYMSY010000515.1:0-11679 GCA_036897685.1 Monsonia emarginata | reverse complement strand
TCCTGGGTAGGCTGGTGGTCCTCCACCTCCGTCGCTCCTCCCGAATTCAGCCCGATCTCCTCCGCCAAGGCCGTCTCCGAGGTCTCCCGATCCGACTTCTCCTCCTACCTCGCCCTCGCCTCCGACCCCTACAACCGATTCGAGGACATCCGCGACCACGCCACCAAGGAGACCCCCGATCCCAACGCCGTCGCAAGCGGCGAGGCTCTCGTTGCATGCCTGCGCGAGGTCCCCGCGCTCTACTTCAAGGAGGATTTCGCCCTCGAGGATGGCGGCACCTTCCGCGCCGCATGCCCCTTCTCCAACGTGTCGGAGAACCTCCTGCTGCAGGAGAGGCTCTCGCAGTACTTGGACGTGGTGGAGCTGCACTTGGTGAAGGAGATTTCGCTGCGCTCCAATTCGTTTTTTGAGGCCCAGGGGCAGCTCGAGGACTTGAATGCCAAGATCCTGGAGGGGTGTAGCCGAATTCGGGAGTTGAAGGACACAATTAGGCTTTTGGACGTCGATCTGGTGGATTCGGCTAGGCAAATTCAAGAGCTCAATGCCACCCGGAGCAATTTGCTGGCTCTCCAGCAGAAACTGAGGCTCATACTTTATGTCAACCAAGCACTTTCAGCTCTTAAGCTGGTAATGCTTCTTGCTTTTACAAGCCCATCAGTCAGAGTTGAAATCTGGATCAGAAATGTAAATTTTTTCAGGAGTTTTATGAATGCCGGAGAACATTTAGGGGCAGAACAGAATAGCATGAGAGTAGTTTTCAATATGAACTTGGATGATCATTCCTTTTAGCTTCATTAAGAGACAGTTGAGAGTGTATGAGCAAAACAGATGCCGTTATATAGCAGTTTTGGGCAATTGCGAATACTATAATTATAGAAATCTTTAGGCCAACTCAATCATTTGAATAATTATCTACTTAGAATTGAGGATAGGTGGAATAACTTGTTTGTTGGAATCCTACTGAATGCACAAAAGGGAAACCAGTGTTGCCAAAACTTTCAAACAGACATGTGCCGGAATCGTATTCAACGTATTTTTCTCGACTACATTTTAGAGTATATGATGCTTACACTTAAGTTTTCTTTCTGTCTAGAATTCATCACTCATATTGTAACTTTTGTTTCACATTTGCGCGAGCTTAAAGTTGCTGCTTTATGCCCTTGAGGTAACGATTTGAGTTAGAGAGTCAAGCTCTCTGCAAAAACAAGGGGAAGGAAGGATAATACTTGAATGACCCACCCTCTCCATACCCCTAAATGGTGGGACTTTCATTCATTGGGCTGCTCCAATTGTATAGTGTGCATATCAGTCCCTAAAATAACTGAAAAATTGAGCAAAATACAAATTTTGGCATACAGGATTCAGGAGAAATTGTAAACATTTATGCATAACATTCAAGTTTGCTGTTATCTTCAATTGATTTCTACTAGGTTTGAAGTTATCATTCAATCTAGTTCGGAAATTATTCTTACTTGGGTTTTGGCCGCCCCAATTTTTTTACTATTTAACGTGCTAAGGATTTTTCACTTCGGACAAAATTTACCGGTCCAGATTTTAGGAAGTAACTTTAATCTTTGAATTGTGGATTGTCATCTATCCTTACCTAGAAAGGAAACTTAAAGTTGATGTACCTTGTTTTCTTGCAGCTAGTTGCATCTGCTGATTGTGCTGGTGCTTTGGATGTCACTGATGATTTGCAGCACTTACTGGTATGCTCCACTTTATTTGCCCTTTCTTGTCATATTGTTCTAAAGACTCAAATTTGCCCCCTAAGAATAACTAAGTTCTTCATTGTCACCATTTAAATCCTAAGGTGTGTCATTATCTTTTGTTGTTGTGAAGCAAATTATATATTTATTGTACAAGCATTTCTCTATACCAGGCTCTTACTTAAAACATGTGGAAGCCGTAATGCTTGATATCTTACCATTCTGTAAGTCTATGTTTGAATTGTTTCTGGTCAAAATATAAAAGTATGGAGAAAGTGACCAATTGTTGCTCAGATTCAAACCCTTAAAAATGCAACTCAGTAGGTGAGTATACCTCTTTATTCTATTTGCTGATAGTTGATTTTGGATGTTGGCTTCAGTCTTAAAGTTATGTCTCAGACTCAAATCTATTTGACTTAAGATGCGTATGTCATAAATCAAAAATATTATCTTAGCTCACCAAGTCTAGCTGCAGGCTGTTTCTTCCTTCCAGCATTTAGATCATTAAGTCCTTGCTGCCCTTTGACCACTAACAGTTCTCATCCATCCTAATTCAGGAAGTGGATGATATTAACGGTTTTGCCATTGACTCGAGTCGTATGGCGTGTCCTCAATGGTTCCATAGCTTTTCTTAAAGTGATGTGAATAACGATTGGGGTTTGACTGGTGATATCATTTGTAGGCTATTAATTTCTTTCCTTCTGTGACTTCACTGCGAATTGTTACTAAATACTCCCTCCGTCCCAAAATAAGTGTCCCATTTCTAAAAATAGTTTCCCTACAATAAGTGTCCCATTTTTATTCTAGTTAGTAAATTTGTCATGGATTACCCATAGTATCCCTCCATTGGTTGGTTAAAATATGAGATATGATAGCACATGGGGGCAATGAGTGGAAAGCCAAGCACAAAAATGGAAATCCTTTATCTTTGCAAATAGCCAAACGGAACATTTATTTCGGGACGGAGGGACTGAGGGAGTATATATTTTCTTTGAGGGTGCCAATGATCAGTCAAGAACTACATTGTATAAAGTATATATCACTGAATTTCATGCATCTCTGTTGTATATGTTTTATCTGCATATATGTTGTGTTTGTCTGTATACGGGCACACAAATCTATACAATATATAAAAGCTGGATTTATAAAGAATTCTAGAGAGTCACTTCATAAACTATTTTTTAAAAATAATTAGTTAATTCGTTAAATTTCATATCACTAAAATTGTTAATTTCCTATTACTAATCAATAATAAATAGGTAAGCTCTGATTCTCTCTAAAAAAATTATGGAAAAGGCAAGTCTTATTCTACCAATTTCTTTTTGAAAATTTTTCCTCTTAAAACAAAATGGGCCTAATTGACTTTTTTTATTACCTTCCGATTAACATTAAACTTTAATATGAACCCGTGCATTGCACGGGGTATCAACTAGTGCATGTAATGTCAAGAACCACATTTATATAAACTATTTTATCCCACTGAACATTGTGTATCTGTCTTATGTGTTTTTTCCACATGTACGTTGTGTTTATCTGTATATAGACACACAAATACATCTAATGTTATCATTCATGTGTATGTAATAAACCATGATAATTTTTTGAATTGGAAGCCTGTAAGCGTGGGTTTCCATCCCTCATTTTCTCTGATATAAAACTTTTGTTCAGGATGTCTGCATCTGCTGCTATGCTCTTTCCATTTCGTTGCTCTATATACTTGTCAGCATGCCAAGCTTGTGTTTCTTGATAGTTTAAGTCTTTGTAGTTCTATATAATGCTGTACAGCTTTTAACATTCTTGTGAAATTCCCTTCTCTTTTCCGAACCATTAGAAGCATAATACTAAAACTATTGTTGCACTAACCTTAAAACTAAAATACTGAGTTGCATCCATTCTAGGACGGAGATGAGCTTACTGGTTTACACTGCTTTCGTCATCTTCGGGATCATGTTTCAGCATCAATAGAATCCATAAACAGGTATGCTGTATTGCTGGTGTGATTAAAATTTTGAATTTGCACCACCAGGGTCCTAGACTTGCTCTGTTTTTCTTGACCTGGCTTGTTTCCATGTATTTATTCTTATTCTGGGTTTTGGGGTTGGGCTGTAGATATGTTAGGTCATTCTCTAGATTGAAGAGTCCAACTGAAGAAATAAAGGATTAGACTTTGATGGAAAGAAATCAAAGAATAACATGAAGGTGCTTGTGTGTAAAAAACCTAGGATGAAGTATTGGACGGTCAAAGAAAAGATGGTGTGCAAATTTAGCATTGAAAAAGTGTATAATTGTTTTGAAACTGTTGATGAATCATTAAATAAATTTCTTGGCTTAGAGGGATAAGTGAATAATACTATAGGGTTTGTCCTCAAGAGGAATGGATAGTAATAGCCTTTTGAGCTGGGAACTTTTGTCATGTTGAATGAAGTTGGTAATTATGCATTTCTTATGTTGATGCTAACGTAGAGGCTTAATGACCAATGAATGGTCTGGAATTATCTGCTTCTCTACCTATCTTGTATAGTTTATATTTATTTGCATTAAAACTTTTCTTTTAGGTGTTACGAGTTTATCTTTATTTGAGATATTTGTATTAATCTCCTTTAATTGCCTGTAGTAACCTGTACTTATAAGATATAGAAAAGAGGTTGTGATGCTAGCTAAAACTTGATAAAACGCTAGGAATCAACATACAAATTGAGTGTTGTGATGGTGGAGCTGTTTTGCAAGTATATAGTGGAATGCAATATAAATAAGGCAGGCCTTAAGAGTTCCGTGTACAGTGGTGTGATTTGTTCTTTAGGGTGCTTTAGTTTTGTATTCTGATCCTACAGTAAAGAACTGTGATTCAAACTTCAACAACAGCAATAACCAAGCCATATCCCAACAAGTGTGGAATCAAGCTTAAGGGAAGGTGGAGTACAACATGTTCATATACTGGGCCACAAAGATATTGAATAAGTTAAATGATTAAATGAAGTTGTGTTAATATATACTGATATTTTGCTAAATTACCTAGATACCATCTAGTTTGGTATCAAGTTGTTGGAAGGCTTTTTGCTTATGTCTGGCATGGCTGACAATATTCAAGCTCTATTGCATATGATGGTATTCTTACTTAGGCCCTTTGCATAACTTGCATTACTGGGTAGTTCTTTAGTAACTTATGAAATTCATTCTTGTAGCATTCTTTCAGCAGAGTTTATGCGTGCTTCTATACACGATGTTGGAGATCTAGATGTAGTAATTTTGTCAAAAGCAAAAGCAATGGCGTCCACTCCTTTCAATGGAATGGATGATGAGGTAACACACTTTTATCCATTGGACCTGAATCCAGTGGTATTTGCTGCTTGTTTTTTCAATGAAGGGAGAAACCTAACATGTTATATTCTTTGAAGATTGCATTGAACTATCCTCTTAGAGTCTTAGATATGGTTTTGCAAACACCCTGTTGCTAGAATGAGTCCTAGAGATTAAACAATCTACTTGTGAAAGTGGTTGCCAACATAGCAGCAAATTTCTTGATTAAGATATTCTAGGCAATCAATCACTCCCAGATTAATCTAAGTGATTTTTTTGAAGTTCTTTCAGCAATCTGGCGTCCTTGTTGATTCTGGATTATCCAGCCCTCTTGCGTACTAACAATAGCCTATATCCAACCTAGTTGGCTTTTCATAGTATCTATGCTGTTGCCAATGTTGGGGGTATTGCAATCACATTGTTTAAGAGGGCTTGAAAAACTGACGGGAAGCCTCTTTGTTCTGAGAGGTTACATCTTACATGTGTTAGCATATCATACAAATATATAAGGCATTTAAAGCTGCAAGTTACTTAAATGAGGCCTATGAACTTCTAGTTGGCCCAGGTAATTGTCAGGTGTCTCAGCTTGCAATGCAGCAGAGTATGCTTAATGAACATGTGGCAGGGCCATTGTTTCGAAGTTATTAGAATTCCTTGAAGAAATGTCCCTACCCCTTTTCCTTCATAATATGCTGCATATCATAACTGAACTCTGATGCTGGTATTCTGATTTTGTTAAAGTTAAACTAATTTCTTCCAGATAAAATTTGTTAAATTTTATTCTGACGGCTGGAGTTGACTTGTCCCAGGTCAAGTTGGACGAGGAAGAAAGCTCAAACTTTCGAGATCGTCTTCTCCCTTTTATCATTGGATTGCTTAGAACAGTGAGTCATATATCCTCAATTGTTTGCATGATTTGGCATATTGTTTGCTGAACTACGTTATACTCCTCAAATTATGATTCTACAACTACTAAATTTCAAATAAGCAACTTTTATGAGCATCTTGTTTTCTAGATGCTGTATGTTGTGAGTTATGGATAGGTGACAGCAGATTTCCTGTACAAGGCCTGTTGTGTAGTAGTAGTCATGGTAAATACCCTAGTGAAGATAATTCTGTTATCAGACTTTCTGACTGTTCGGATTGTAGTTTCTGAGGACATACTTTATCTTGTTAGAAGGAACAGATGTGAATCTATAATAAGAGGGTGTTTGGATTAGCTTCTAAAAATCTAGATTAAAATCTGAAACTTATTAGAATTTTGAAAATAATTTGTTAGGTGTTTGGATACGCATGATTATGATAATTTACTTCAAAATAATTTGGTGATGTGTTTGGTAAAAAAAAAAACTTTCAATTGTAAATGACCATTATGGAAAAACAAAAATGTGATGGTGTGTAATCATTGAGGTAATGGAGAGAATTACAAGAAAAGTGAAAGGTAGTGATGTCATTTCATTGGTCAAACTAGCTTTTAGATAAAAGATTACAATCTTGAGAATGAGAAGTTAGGGGTACCCAACTTCTCAAATTTTGGATTAAAATGTACAAATTAAAATCTGTTTTGAGCTTTACCAAATACTTCATTTATCAATTTGTAGATTATAATAGACTTTGACTAGATTTTAATCTATTCCAAAACACCCTCTAATTCAAACCAACTTTCCTAAATGGAAAAAAAGAAAGAACAAGAAAAGACAGGAAAAAGGAGACAATGGTTCTAGAGTGATAAAAGTATGAGTTTTGAATTTGAATGGTCTCTTAAAATTAAATGTCTTCCAACAACGAATTCTAGATATATTAAAAAAAAGGCTTATACTTTCTAGTTTTTAACCTTTTCTTTGTTGATTATACAAGTATGCTAGTATTGATACTCGAGTGAAAAGGTAAGTCTCATAGTATAAACTCACCAAGAATTTCGCAACAGTCAGATTAATACTTGGTTGTCTCCTGATTGTTGCAAAAATGTGTCAGGGCTTTCATTGTATCTAGTAAATAGGATAGAAGATGTAGTAGGATCTCTTTCTTAAGAGTATAAGAGTTGAGACATCATTTGCGTGGTGATAATATAAATGGACTTTCTCCTTGATTTTGTTGTTGCTTATTGCCCTGAAGTAAAAAGTAAATAAGAACTAGAGTTGTGTTGGGTGGCAGCCAATATATATATACTCAGAATGTTGAAATTCTTGGTCTTTTATCTGCTTTTGATTTCTGGAGTTTGGCGCCTGACTTAATTATGGTAGGGTTCTGATGAAAGAATGACCTCTTTCAGGCTAAGCTCCCTGCTGTGCTGAGAATATATCGAGATACACTTACTGCTGATATGAAAACAGCCATAAAGACTGCTGTCGCAGAGTTGCTTCCAGTTCTTGTTAGCAGGCCTCTGGAGTCAGATTTCACACCTGGAGATCGAGCAACAGATGCAGATGGTGAGAAGTTTGCTACAAATAATTTGTTTTGTGTATGCTCTAAAATTGAATCACTTGGTTTGCTTCTATACACTATAAACATATTATGGCCGGCTTTTGTTTCTTTCAATCTGATACAAGTTATGTGGTCAGGTGGAGGTTCCCTTGCAAGCAAATTAAGGAGTTTATCTTCAGAAAGCTTTGTTCAGCTTTTAGCTGCTATTTTCAGGATCGTACGGGTAATGTATAGTATACTATATTTGCCTGGTTTCTATGTTTGAGTTGTTGAAAGCTATGGTGCTTGTAAAATGCGTAGATAACTAAAATACAATTGTATATTCCATGAGTTTGTTTGAAGAAGATATAAGTTATATAAAGCTGATTGAACTTTATTATTTGATTAGAAGATTGTGGAAAAAGCTGCTAGCATAAACAGTTTTCATTTCTTTGTAGATAGCAATTTAATATTATTATTAACTAAACATTCTACACCATTTTGAGTATCCTTGTTTGAGGGAACCTATTATTATTAGTCATGCATATAGCCCACTTTATTAGGTGTATTTGAGGAGGTAAGGCTTTTTACGTTCACCTCCTTCATTTTTCCTTTATATTGTAATAAATCGTGTAGAGGTCCTTACCAAAACCCCGTCCATATCAGGAGGCTTCCTTAAAAAAAAAGAAAAACTAAACATTCTACAGCAACCACCTAGACATTTTCCAATCCCAGCTGAAAATCCTTGATATTTTGAAAAAGTCAGAGGACACCATGTGGTGGAGGGAGAATAACTTAGTAAATTAATCGATACCTTACCAGTTTTACTTTCATGTGGGGATGACTTGGCTTTGCACATCGTCAGTAAAAAGGTCTTCATCATGTCATCTGTTGAGGGGAAACCTAGATATATCTGTTAGGTTGGCCAAAGATTTCAGCAATTTGGATTTCAACTATTCAAAATCTGAAAGATAGTTTCTTCGGTTGCAAATTTCACAAAATTATTAAACTATTTATATAAATGTTCGATGTTTTTTTCTATGATGAACTGCATCGCCTTTATAATATTTAAGTTGCTGTTACAAAATTGCTGTAGCATTGCAACTTTCAATTGGATTCTAGTTTGCATCTTAAATACAATTTTAAGTATGAAGTAATGTGATTTTATTTCTTTTAGTGAATGCAGGCACATTTAGTGCGGGCTGCTGAAGTTAAAAGGGCCATTGAATGGATTTTGTGCAACCTTGATGATCACTATGCCGCTGATTCAGTTGCTGCTGCAATCGCGCTTGGTGCAGCGGCTGCAGAAACATCTCAGGATAATGACCGTCAAGTTAATTTGCATACGCAATATCCAAATCAGAGAAATGTTGCCAAGGGTTCTTTACATGGAAAAGGAAATGATGTAGCAAGTCAATCGAACATGTCAAAAACTTTCAGGTGACCCCATTTCCCTTCTCTATGCTTTTTTTTTGTTTCTCACACCGTTACATACTGTTTAGAATATGAAGTATTGATTGAAAATATCTAAAAAGAGGCAAAGGAGTTTAGGGGGCAGCCCAAAGGTTCGTGGTGGTGCTGGTGCTTGTGGACCTAGTATTGAGCAATGAGCATGTGCATGATGAGCTAGAACATGTCAATCAGGGATAAAGTAGTTGGTAGCGTAAACCTTCATATGTGATATACCAGGAAATTGTGCTGCCTTAAAAAGCCCTCCATATACAAATTCCAACACCCTAGTATTTCTTTCCTTCCAATTACTTCACATCAGAAACACTGGGACAGTGGGACATCACCAATAAGCTGTATTACTCCTTCCAGATCTTCCTCACTGAGAATCCTGTATTAGTCAATTATAGGCCCTAAGAACTGAGGTCAAGACAATTTTACTTTGTTTAAGGATCTTTCAGCTTGGGTTTCTTGAGGACTCTCCCTTTAAAACTTAACATCTATCAACTTACATTATATTTACCTTTACGATTAGAGACTTCTACACTTGTGAAAAAATCCTTCCATTCCTTAGTTTTTTTTCATTATGTGTTCAAGTGATTGGTGTACAGTTTGATTCTGATTAGAACGTGCACCATAATTTATTTATCCTGTGACATTGAGGTCATGGGATGAATTTCGGAAAGTTGTCTCTTGGCAAAAGCAGGGGTAAGGCTGTATACATAAATAATCCTCCCTATTCATCACAATGATGAAAGCCCCATGCACTGGACTGTCTTTATTTTCGATGTTTTGTTGTGGCATGTATTCTCATTAAGTTCTTTTGTGGAAATGTAATGATTGTTTCTGGTCATATTTTTGCCCCATCATGGTTATTGTTCATTATGATTGTGCAGACAAATTTTATCATACCATATTCTTACAAGATATTATCAATGACAGAACTGATGTATTGCGAGAAAACACTGAAGCTGTTTTTGCCGCTTGTGATGCTGCTCATGGAAGATGGGCAAAGCTGCTTGGTGTTCGTGCTCTCCTTCACCCTAGGTTGAGGTTGCAGGAGTTCTTAAGCATATACAACATTACCCAGGAATTTATAACTGCTACGGAGAAGGTATTTTACCTTCCTTTTTGCAAATCCATATTTAAGCAAAGCAGCGGAAGCCTTTTTTTCCTTCTGCGAATGTGGTTATGAACTTATGATACTCTTCCGTGCATTAAGCAGATTGGTGGAAGGTTGGGATATAGCATTCGGGGCACACTGCAGTCACAAGCCAAGGCTTTTGTTGATTTTCAGCATGAGTCTCGAGTCAGTATTTTGTTTCTGCTTGAATGCATGTATTTTTGTTGGACTTCCTATTCTTTTCTCTTGATTGATAGTTTTAATGGCTCCTCTAGATGGCAAAAATTAAGGCAGTGCTTGACCAAGAAACATGGGCAGAAGTAGATGTTCCCGATGAATTTCAGATGATAGTCACTTCACTATTTTCTTCAGAACCCTTAAATTCTGCAAAGATAGAGGATACTAATGGTAACGTTGATGGTGAAGTGGTCTTGAGTAACGATGCTGAACCATCAAATAGTGACCATCAAAGTCAGCAGATTGATTCTTCTGATACATCAGCTCAAAATAGTATAAAAAATAAAGTTTCATCCGTGGCTGGAGTAGCTGAAAAGAATAAAGTAGCTCAAAGTAACAATAATAACACGAAGGAGCGTGGGAAAGCAACCTCTCAAACCCTAATGTTCGAAGGTGTAGGTTATCACATGGTAAACTGGTTAGTTATCTTGTTTGTCTTTTATTTTGATCATAACCTTTTTGTCCTTCAAATAAGTTATCTTGTTATGTCCGCACAACTTTGTCAAATCATTTGTTTCCCTCTTTTAATTTCAATGAGTTTTGCTATGGACAAAATTTGATGCTCTTTGCTTGTTTTGTTTTTTTATCCCCAGTGGTTTAATCTTGCTGAAGATGTTGTCAGAGTACGTTGATATGAATGATTTTTTGCCAACATTGTCATCAGAAATTGTTCATCGTGTTGTGGAAATATTGAAATTTTTCAATACAAGAACTTGTCAGCTTGTTCTTGGTGCTGGTGCCATGCAGGTATTGATTTTATCTCAGCGACAAGTTGGTACAGTTACTTTCAAGATTGCTGTCTGGAAATTAAGTACTGCCAGGATTTAAAACGTTAAGCTGACATGGGATGCTAATTTTTTTTCCTACTCTATGCATGCTTTCATGGTTAAAATTGTTTCATTTTTTTCATCCATCTGTCTTGTTAAGCCCACAAATTCCTAACAAACAAGGGATGCCACCTTTTCTGTCGATACTAATGCTTTCTTACTCTTCATACTATGGTACCTAGTTCAAGTCAATTGTAGATGTTAGCCATTGTTTTCTTCATGTATTGATATGCGCTGCTCTGCAGGTTTCTGGTTTGAAGTCTATCACTTCAAAGCACCTTGCCCTTGCTAGTCAGGTCATCAGCTTTACATATGCTATTATTCCCGGTATGTGATCATTTATCTTTTGTTGGTCTCTGTGTATGCTTTGTTGTGTAAATGATATGCATGATTGAGCGAGCAGTCACTTTCTGTTTGTAAATGGTCCAGTAAGCAAGAGTGAACTTGAAAGCTTGTTCTTATCTGTGTTGTTGTATGCTCTTTGTTGAATGGGTAAATTTTTACTGTTAATCTATACTATACATAAAAGCTAGATTTTATAATGAATTCCAGAGAGACACCTCATAATTAAGTTAATTATTAAAAATAATTTAATCAATCTATTTATTAAAAAAATTATACTAAAAATAATAAT
>JAYMSY010000514.1:0-11680 GCA_036897685.1 Monsonia emarginata | reverse complement strand
GATGGTGACGGAGTGAAGGTCGAGCTCGAGAAGTGGCTGTGAGGGTTTGGTTCTGGTCGAGAGGAGCGCGGGAAATGCAGGAGAGGACTCTGTCGGCGGCAGTTGAGAGGTTACTGGTGATCGTCGAAATGGTGGTCTCGCTACAGAAAAAAAAAATGGTTTTTAAACCGGACCGGACCGGCTGATCAGACCGGTTGGACCGGAAACCGGGCGGCGTACCGATCTGGGTTTACACTGAAATTGATTTGTCTCTGACACTCTGAACTCTGTAGCTTCTCACAATGAACGGAGAGCAGCGATCAATCCTCCTCAGATCGTCCTCTCTCTTCCCCACTCCTAAAGGTTCATTCCATTTCGCTCCACACTCAAATCCACATCTTTGTATTGTATTGAACTGTCAATGAGATACTGATTTTGACTGCGATCTGATTTTCACTTGCAGGCGTGACGATATCGTATGGCACGGCGGGGTTTAGGGCCGATGCATCGGTTCTTCGATCGACGGTGTTCAGGGTTGGGATTCTGGCGGCTCTTCGGTCTCTGAAGACCCAATCGGTCATCGGATTGATGATCACTGCTTCCCACAACAAGGTCTCCGATAATGGGGTCAAAATCGCCGACCCGAGTGGTGGCATGCTCACCCAGGATTGGGAGCCATTTGCTGATGCTCTCGCCAACGCCTCCGATCCTGAAGATCTCGTTCGGGTTAATTTCTTATCTTTGACTTCCTTGTATTATCTGTTGGGTATTTTTTTTGTCTTAGGATTTGTTCAGATGTAGAAATGAGCACATGGGTATTGTTTATTCGTTTAGAATTTTGTTTCTAATGATTTGGGTTGTTGACTGTGGTTGGAAAAATGGGATCTTTTGTGAATTTGTGTTCTTTCTCATTTGTGTTTGAGTCTACTCTGTATGTTTGTGTATGATCTTTGCAGTTTATTTTGATGGGTTGATTTGAATACTGCATTTTAAGTTTTTTTTGTTAATGTTGGTACTGAAGGATTTTGATGTTCTGAATGGAAGCGTGAAGCTAGCGTAATGACAATCATGTTCGGAGAGTGATATTTAGTGGTGAATTGGGGATACATACATCATTAGTTCTCTTTAAGTTTCGTATCACTAGAGCATTTGGGTCTGACTGACTGACCTTTAAGTGGAAGTTCTTTGGAGGGTTTGCTACTGAGTCGAGGGGATGTGTATATATGCTTCATTATTCTCCTCGTTTTTGAATTGTCTTGTACAGATGGGTTGAACTTACTAGTTTTTATTTTCTTTGATTTGAGGCAGTTGACAACTGAATTTATAAAGAAGGAAAACATTCCATTTGATGGAGCGCGGTCAGCAGAGATATTGTTAGGGAGAGATACAAGGCCTAGTGGACAATCTCTTCTTGAAGCTGCTAAACAAGTATAGTTTTGTCTTGTATCCTAATTTTTTCGTTTTGTTTTTGTTTTATTACCTTCTCAAGTCGTTGACATGATATTTACCTTTCTTTTAATGTTTTTGCTTGAAGGGAATCAGTTCAATTGTTGGAGCAGTTGCCCTTGACATGGGTGTTCTAACAACACCTCAATTGCATTGGATGGTTCGTGCTAGAAACAAGGGCATGAAAGCATCTGAAGTTGATTATTTTGAACAGCTTTCAAGTTCTTTCAGGTTGGATCTACGAAAGGAATCCATATCACTGGCATCTTTGTTATAAACTATGCTGATGACTAAATGCTTTCGTTTATGGTTTCTATGTTTCTTACCCGACTGATCAGGTGCTTGGTGGATTTGATCCCCGATAGAAGTAAGATCAACAGTGCAGATGATAAATTGGTTGTTGATGGTGCTGATGGTGTGGGTGGAGAGAAACTTGAACAGTTAAAGAACATGTTGAATTGTTTGGCAATTGAGGTACGCAATTCTGGAAAAGGAGGAGGCGTACTCAATGAAGGGGTCGGTGCTGATTATGTGCAGAAGGAGAAAGTTGTTCCACGAGGATTTGGTTCTAATGATGCTGGGACGAGGTCAGACATCTTTTCATCTCCTGCTAGTGAAATAAGTCTTTTGCTCTGAACATACCTCAAAAACCTGTTTTCCCAAAGTTTCTTTTGTCACCAGTATATCTTACCTTACTAATCTGTTGAGGAAGAGCAACTATATATTGTAATTTGACATTCTGTTTCTACTATGTCCACCTGCTGTTGAATATTTTTTATATGTATCTATAGAGTGAAGAATATATGCTATTTTTTCTTTGATCCTATCCATAAAAAATATCTGATTGAATGACTAGGTATAGAATAGATAGTGGGGTAGCTCTTGGTAATGTTAAGGGGCACATATATTCATTTTGTTGCCACTGGTGCCCTTATACTATGCCTGACACTTACTGGCAACTACTAATGGCAGAGATCTGAGCAATCTTTTAATTTGAACGATTTTGATCTCAAGCTGGGAAGTGTACTTAATACTTATTATATGTCTAGTTATAATAGTTCATATTTCAAGCATTTAGTTATGGCTTCAAAAATTTAGTATTGAACTCGGGTGTTTTTATATTAAGGTTATGTTTCGTGACGTTGGTGTTTAACTGCTCGGATGGTTCTAGTTTTTCAGGTGTGCTAGTTTGGATGGAGATGCTGACCGGCTTGTATATTTCTCTGTAGTACCAAATAGTAGCAAGATTGACCTTGTTGATGGGGACAAAATATTATCTCTATTTGCTGTGTTCATCAAGGAGCAGCTAAGTATTCTCTACAAGTCTGTAGATGGAAAGCCAGATAGTAGTTATCATGCTCGGCTGGGTATTGTGCAGACAGCTTACGCAAATGGGGCATCGACAGATTACCTCAAACAATTAGGCCTAGAAATCACATTTACTCCTACAGGAGTCAAATATTTACATGAAAAAGCTGCTGATTATGACATTGGAATCTATTTTGAGGCGAATGGCCATGGCACCATCTTGTTTTCAGAGTCTCTTTTGTGTTGGTTAGAAGCTAAAAATAATGAGCTTGCTTCTGCATCCAAAGGTTATTTCTGCTCCTGGTTTATATCTGCCCTAGTCATTCTGATGTAAAAGTTGAGTAGCTAGTTCATAAGTTTAGCTGTTTCAGGTTCAGAAGAGCAAAAGGCTGCTTTGAGGCTATTGTCAGTCAGTAAGTTGATCAACCAAGCTGTTGGGGATGCCTTAAGTGGGTTGCTCTTGGTGGAGGTCATTTTGCTACACATGGGATGGTCCATACATAGATGGAATGAGCTTTATCAGGATCTACCTAGTAGGCAGCTTAAGGTCAGTTGGTTTGGTACATATGAGAAGGATCTTTTATACTATGGTTTCTCCTTAATAAGTCAATGAACAATGTTAGTTTGATAGGCTCAGGCATGCAATATATTCTCTTGATGTTAGAGAAAAGATGGGAAACCTCCAATGTTAAATATGAACTAGATAGATGGTACAACAAAATTTGGAGTAGATCTTCTAAGAACCAAACCTTATTGCCCGTCTCCAGGTCACCTAGAAACAATTAGCTGATGCAATTAGCATTTAATCAGAATATGGCTGTCCCCCCTAAAAGAAAATGAAAAAGAAATTTATTTAAGGTTTTCGTAACGGCTTATTTTGAGTTGGAGGTTATTGTTTGCATATTTAATACCATGAATGAGTGAGCTGTTCTCCATTTTCCAATTTACTTTATCTGAGTATCTGTTATTATTTACTGAACAAGTTACTGCAAGTGGAAAAAAGCTAAAAGAATGCTCCTTTAACGTACATTTGAAACATAATTCCTTTTAAATTCTTTGTCATGGATTGACAACCATCTCATAAAATTACGTTGGCTATTTTATTTTGTTCTTCGTGGTCAAGTCTTTCATTTTGTAATTTGACTCTTACATCGGCTTTCTTAACCTTCAGGTTAAAGTTGCAGATAGAACGGCTGTCATTACGGCAAATGCAGAAACTGTGGTTGTTAGCCCGCCGGGTATTCAAGAGGCCATTGATGCAGAAACTGGTAAGTGAACTAATCTCTGTGCATGCATGATTTCCTAATGTATTCTCAGCTTCATTGTTGGCATGATTGTCCAAATGTTTGGCTATTCTCTTAATGAACAACTCTAGATGGTAAGTTACTATGCAACATTTTTACCATTCCTTCATGGCCCAGAGAGTTAAGCTTATTATAAATTTTGGATCCTTTTGCAACCTCATTATTTCTTAGCTTCTAAAAGTCGCAAAAGAATACAAGTTATTAATGATGTTTCTAAAAGAGCTTGCATTTTGTAAACATTCATGTATTTGTATTGGCAATGCAGCAAAATATCCTCGGGGACGGTGTTTTATTCGCCCATCAGGGACAGAGGATGTCATTCGTGTTTATGCAGAGGCATCCACACAGGATGAAGCTGATAGCCTAGCCAAGTCTGTTGCACAAATTGCCGACAAGTTCCTAGGCATCGGTGGCTCCTAATCTTCTCCTCCTTGACTTTCTTCTCTAACCCAAGTTGCATGTTTAGGGGCAGAGGTTTTTCATTCGACCTACTTGAAGTTTCGGGTTTTTGTTAGCCAAATCAAATTGTGTGCAATACGGTCTGTACTATCTGAATCGCAGTTCGTTCGCAATAAAGAACAATTTTGACACTACTATTTGTAGAAGCCTATTCCTCTAGCTGCATGTTTCAATGCATGCATAAAACTTTCTGGTAAATGTAGTTAAGGCATCTTTAATGGGTAATTGGTTTCATTAGCCGTCCCATTAAAAATGTGGGTCCCACACCAAAAATTAGAGAGAAGACAACTGATGTCTGCGGTAGTCTCCATACATACAAGTGAGGTGGATTATCCATATATACAAGTCAGCTAAAATATCACCAGTGGTCTACTTTCTCAGCAATATCAAGCTGCTTGAATTTTATTATACATCATCACAATTCACAAATCACAGCACACAAAACAGAGAGATGAGCAGATGAGCTTGCAAACAGAGAAATTTTAAACCTCCTTTCAATTAAAATTGTGCATGATACAATCCCAATCCTCTCATTTCATGTTTCCTCACCTTCTTCAGGGAGAAGAGCATTAAATATGATTTGCTAAGACCTAACCTCATATGCATCAAAAGCATGATACAAAAATTCTACCACAGGGCTACTTACTACCACACAATCTCGTAAATGTTTCATCATCTCAATATTTGAACAATGTGTAACAGGCATAAGATCAAATGAGTACAGGGTCTTATAATGAACAATAAGTATTAATTTGAGTCATTAATCAGGGTGATCGGAGGGTTACAAATGCTCCAACAAGATCAAATTTGAAAAAAAAATGCCGTGGCAAAAATGATAAATATGTCAAATTTGAAGTACATTTGGAGTCTACACATTACATCTTGGATTCGCAAACCGAATTTGAAAATGTACTTTTGTTCAGATTGAATATGTACATAAGACTTTGCATGTAATAATTGTAAGTATCCATTATACCGGATCTCCCCACGTGTGACAACTATCTATGAACCCGGAAATAAGCTATATGGATATAAAGATCCAGAAATAATTAAAGCTGCAAATGCAATTTCATACATTGATACAAGCTTTATTCCATGTAGCGGAAGAAACAAAGCCATTTCTACATTGCTATTGTTAGTAAACCCTTTGATAAAGCATTCACTCTTCCAGAACACCTGTCAGCATATATATTCTTCTTTTCCCTTTTTCTTGTCAGTTTGCAACATACAACAAGTAAATATACAAATACAAAGCAGGAAGTAAATATTGCAGGTATCACTTCCCGGGATTACGTTATTTCTCATGCCTGTCTTGAAGTGCTTCCATGCAATTGGGCGGATCTCAAATGGGGATCTTCCTGAGATTAGAACGAAAAACCCAAAATTGTGAGACCAAGCACACAAACTGTTTATAAATCGGACAACAATGTACATGCATGCGAGCAAACAAACCTGCAAGCTGTAAGTGTAACTAGTAGGAGGACGAAAATCCAGCTGTCCCTAAAACAAGCAACATTAGGAAATCCGTGGACCCGAATATGTTAAAAAAAATAAACTTCTCTGCAAATAAATTGGCATTAAATATTATACCAGCCCATGAATGCTTTGTTGAGCCCCAAAGAAACCATCATGGCCTGGTGCTATGGAATTCAATTGTCCCTACAAGTACAGGATCCAATTCAACAATTTAAGACTTCTTCAACAGTTTCAGGCAACTGTCATGTGCATTTTATTGCCTTGTATTCATGTATTCAGTAAGAAATTACCAGTCCCGGCATGCTCTGTTGACTGACATAGTAAGCATCATGGGGTGGCTCCATTAAGTTCAACTGTACCTGCAATCAGAACCAGTTATGTAACAAGCATAATATGTCATAACCTTGCAAACTTGTATATCTAGGCTCCTAAATTTTTCACCAGCATAATATGTCATACCAGTCCTTGCACACTCTGTTGAGCACCATAATACCCATTCAAGGCTATTCCATCTGAGCTTAGATTGTCCTACAAGTGAAAAAGAGAAAGTCAAAATATAAAATTACAGTCAAAATAATATTGTATAGATGCAAATTATTTTAATGTGTGGCTGTCACAAAAGACGGGAGATTGTATATTCATGATAAAAAGGACACAATATATTGTTAGTGTATCATTGTCATTCTGATAAAGGCAACCTATTATTATAGAAGATAGCCAGGAGATTATAACCAGAATAAGGATAAGACAAACCATTTGTGGCAAGCTGTCTTGTCCCTCCACAAGCATAAGATCAGGTTCTGACTGTACCTGAAGCTCAGGAAAAAAAGATTCTGGTCAATGATTTCTATTTTGGCCCTGATACGCAGATAGTTAAGTAGTATAATTATAAATAAAAAAAAGCCAAATCAGAACTAACCTTTCTTTTCTTATTGGTATTCCTCTTCTTAGTTGTTTTGTTTGCAGTGCTTCCCTGATGCTCTTCTTCCACTTCACGAAGACCATGAGTAATGCTACTTGGTTCTGCAGCACTGTTATTGGCGTTATTCACATTCACACAATTCTTTAGAGCTTCCACAAGTGCCCGAAAAGCAATATTGTAACTCTCCTGAGATAACGATCCTTTTTCACCCAATTCAATTGCATGTTTACACAAGTCATTGTAGCGCTGTGCCCGAGTTTGTACTCGCTCTGTTACTTCTGACATTGACTGCCTGCTCCTTGCATCTTTTGTCCATCTCTTTACAATATAATGAGGTGGGAGGCTTGATAGGCCACATATTTGGAGAACAATCAATGCATGTCTACAAAGAAAACCTTTATATTCAAACAGATGGCATAGACAAGAAACCTCTGACTTTGCTTCATTCCAAGTCACAATAAAATATTCATCCTTTTCACAGTCTTGAACTCTGAAAGTGGTTCCCTCTTCACTTAATTTCTTAGGGTGGCATCCAACTGCACCCAAAACCTCAACTTGAAACTTCTTGAATATAGCATGTGTATAGACTGTTGACATTTGTTTTTCCCAGGGGGAAGGAGATTTTAAAGCAGGCTGTTTGTGCAATGTATCAAAATCAGCTATAGATTCCTCTTCATGCCTGTTCTGTAAAATTGTCCCATATTGTTTCACAAACTCTTTTAGAGTAATCCTCTTATGAATGTATTTGTCAAAGAAAGAATTCATACTATCCGAACGCTGAGTGGTAGACATTCCAGCTAAAAAAGTATCTCCAATATAAGTTGGCACCCATTTTTTCCGATCCTCGTACAATGACTGAACCCATTCATCTTCTTGAAGTTCAAATCTAGTGACCATTTTCCACCATCTCAAATCAAACTGGTCATCTGTCCAAGACTTGAAAATGCACTTGTTAAACTTCTTAATAAAATGCTCGTGTCGCTTTATAACATGTGCTAGACTTTCAGGGACCCTTTCCAGTATGTACCAAAGAGCAAAGCAATGGCGTGAATTTGGAAAGACTTCTTCAATGGCTGACTTAAGGGACTTGTCTTGATCAGTGATAATTGCCTTTGGAGCTCGCCCACTCATTGCTCTAAGCCACGTCTTCATTAGCCAAACATATGTTGATCTAGTCTCATCTGCAACCAATGCACATCCAAGCAACATGGACTGACAGTGATTGTTCACCCCAACAAAAGGTGCAAATGGTAATTTCTCGTTGCTTTTGATATAAGTAGTATCAAAAGAAACAACATCGCTAAAACTAATATAGTCATCCCTACTTTTAGCATCAACCCAGAATAAATTTCTCAGTCTCTGGTCTTCATTCAAGTCTATTGCATAGAAGAAGTTAGGATTACCCTTCTGGATATGCTTAAAATACTCGAGCATAACTTGGGCATCTCCCTCATCTAGAGACAAGCGACGGCCTTTATCAAACTGATAATTTATATCAGTCGAAAGGGGGCTGACATTTCGGTACCCACCAGACAGCCTAGACATCTCAACATACATCTTTCTTGTTCGTTCACTCACGGCATGCAAAATATCAATGTTATTTTTTTCAGCTAATTTCACATTTCTATGGATTCTGAAATGATATGCCAAAGCTGGTAGAAGCTCATGATTATGCTCCTTTATAAATTCATGAATAATCCACTTCCCATCTGGCCTTCTCTTCACATGCATGCTGGCCTTGCAATCTGTCTTTTTCACACTTGGTCTACGACTACCTCCACTATCTGATTCTGGGGTAACTCCATAACGGGAGCATGCAAATTTGGCATCAATGAATTCCTTTGATTTCTTTGAGCGTCTGCTATTTTTTATCGAGGTGGTGAACCCCATAGACTTAGCATATTCCTGATAGAAGGAGTACGCTGCTTCATGTGATTCAAATTCAATGCCATTTCTTGGCTCAAAGTCTGCGTCCCCTTCATAACCGACAGCATCTTTAGGGGCACTGACAATAGCACCAACTCTGTTCCTTCCTCCTCCCACAGCATCAACCATATTTCCACTCACTCCACCACTACACAAAACAACTTGATGATCTCCCATATTGTTGACCACATTTTAGCTCCTCCCTATCATTATCATCTTCAGCAAAAGGTAGTTCAGGATCTATTTCTGTAGACTACCCTTCCCAATATCACAGTTGCAATAGTACCTACAAAACAAGAGATAATGGCATAAATAAGAAGATTGCCACATTGCACCGTAACCGATGAATGTGATGCAAAGGATAAATTACGAACTGTTTTCAAGTTAATCAATTCTCAGAACTTGGTTGGGCTCAAAGCCTATAGGTGGCGGTATTGTTGGTATGAAAAAAATCATGTCACCAGCATGGTTGAGTACTCAATTATCACAAGCTATTATATAATCAACATTAGACTCTCCTCCTTTTCCCTACTTCCTTTGTAAGTTTTTAGAATAGTAGATATTAATCTGAAGTCTGAAAATGGACCCTTTAAATACTGAAACATAACAACTAATAAACAAGTAACTGGAATATGCATAAATAAGCATAAAAAGAGCAAGTAACTTGCTACATATGGAATTATGTAGAACACACCCCACATTATTTTTCATGAAGTGACAATAGGTATACTTGACCATTAAGAAAACTGGGTCCTTTCTTCCTATAAAGCTCTACTTTCACTGAGAAAGATGGGTAATGTAAGATATTAGAATGGTATAAACTTCTATCACGAAGAGCATCTGACAATTTAATTCCAGACACACCTAAGGTAATTTTTGTTAATCCACATGTATTATCAAAGGAAAGGACTTCACATTCCGCAGATTCCCATCACGCAAAAACTAAAAATTATGCTAGTCAACTCCTTAGTATGTTTGTGTTTCTGGTATGGGACACCTGCAGATCAGTTTCCTGCATTTATTGTATGGAGCACTGGAGCTATGATAGCTCAACAAGTTCTGAAAACAGCGTATGAACTAGGAACAGATTCCAGTTTTGAGATTAACCTAGGACAGAATGTTCACTGCATATAAAAAACGACTAAGCAATGCTTTCTTTCTAGGTATCTCTTATGGGTCTAAAACAATACCTTATTAGGGTGTGGCTATTTAAACCCCTTCATGCAATGGCAGTCCATCATACATGTAGCGAAAGAAGGAAACTTAACTGCTCATGTCCACGCTCAAAAAGCTACATCTGGGATTCCCCCGCCTAATCTCCACTTTGTATATCTTGTTTTGCTAACTAGTAAATTCCATAGACTACGGAGTTTTTTTTATAAAAAAAGGTGTTTCCCTAAATTACAACTTCAAAAGCATGCATTAGGGGTGATGTAAATGCCACCCATACAGAACAAAGCTGTAACTATTCCACTGTCGTTACTCGTTAGGTTTGTCATAAATACACAAAAATTCCTGTCACAAAATGTAAATTTAAGATTGACTTTCCGCCCTCTGTCCCATGTGCTCCATAATCAAGTTGTTCTCAGACTCTCAGTTATAATTAACTCAAGGTATACTAATCGTAATTCATCCTTCATCAACTAATAAAAAGGGAATGTCCATACTCATTATGGAACATCCATTTGAGGTAAGTAGACACCCATTTTGGACCAAGGAAGTATTGAACTTGGCTTCTTGAATTTTCTCAAAATTTAACAACTCTGCGGTAACAACGAACAACAATGCAGTGCAATCAATAGTTTCATGACTGTCACCAAATGCAGCTATAACAGCAGCACCACTGAGTCACAACTCACAACACCATATCCGAAATTTTGAAGTTCAAAAATTTTGGTTGAGCTTAAGCACCAAGAGTCTAAAACTCGTATCAATCCCTATTTCAGAGCAATTCAAAAACAAATAGATCCGAAGTTGACAATTTCCATCATTTTTGTCACAGCAATCAAACAAACCATAATTTATCACCCAGCTAAAGCTTAAAGTCCCAACAACACAATAATTACAATGAATAAACAAAAAAAGATGGAGGTAAAGATTCTATATCGAGAGAGATCAGTAGCGAAGCAGTAGAGGCTGACCTGAGAGAGACGGCGGCGAGATCTCACTCTGAAGATGAAGGAAAGTGGCGGGGGCGGGACACAGTGAGCTTTCAAATTTGTGAAATTAGGGTTTGAGCTTCACTCGCTCTGTGTGGCGATTTGGGATCTTCTTTCACCCATCACTCGCTCACATCTCTTTCCCTCTTCCTTCTCGGCGCGTCGATCTAATACTGTTCTTCGTTTGGGATCTTTTTTTTTCTCCTTTTTGCCTCGAGGCCTTGTCGTTCTTGTCTGGATGGTACGTTTTTCGAATGTCACTCGCACGCTTGCGGCGTGGCTCTACATTGCCTGGCGCGTGCTAACAAGCACTAGTTTCTGCGTGCCTGAAAAGGACAAAGAACTGTACATGCATAATTTATTTGGATTTGGTCATGGAAAATTGGAATACATTTTGCCTCAATTAGTCATCAAATGTGCTAATTTACTTACTACTTAAAAAAGATTTTTCATTAAAAAAATGCTATTTTAGAAAGAAATTAGGGACATATAGAAACATATTTGAAAAATATTGTGCTTGCAAATTGAAGTCGCACATTCGTACCGAGTGACACGTGGCAACGTTAGAGAAGTCGCGGATTGGAATCGTGTTCCTACAATGCGACATGTGACAGCGTACAAAGAAGATGACTAGAAGAGCTACTGATAATAATGATCCACACAAAAGAGCTGCATAGCTCAATAACATCGTACTTACGTGC
>JAYMSY010000513.1:0-11680 GCA_036897685.1 Monsonia emarginata | reverse complement strand
ACTCCCCCCCCCCGCCCCCTCCACCGGCTCCGCCGCCAATTTGTCCCGCAAGAAGGCCACCCTCCCCCAGCCCGCTAAGAAGCTCGTCATCAAGCTCGTTAAAGGTTCCATTTTTGACCCCTTTTCGTTGTTTCGCTGATTGGGTTGTTCTGGTTTCCGTTTTTGTGAAAATTTTCGTCGATTTTTGGGGTTTGTGGGTAAAAGGGTTTTCGGAGAAACTGGGATTGGGTCGTATTTTAGGTCAATTTTGTGGTGATTGTTGGTTTGGGTTCAGTTTAGGTGGGAGTCAAATTGAGCTGTTTGGTTGAATTTGGATGTGTAGGTGCTTGAGTTTCATTTGTTTCTGTGAGGCTCTAACTGGTAATTGCATGGTCTGTGGGATCTGGGTCACTGAGGTACTAGTTTGTCTTGAAATGCTCGAGTTTTTTGCAGGTTTGGATGCAATGTTCATGGTGGAATTAGAGTGGTTTGGATTTTTTTGTATGGTTATTGCTCTTAATTGTTAGGAGAGGCCTGTTGCTTTGGGTTAGTCTCTGGTGTAGCGTTTAGAAACTTCTTCAGTTATTAGAGTAGAGCAGTTCTAAAGCTCAGGATTCTTGTCCCATTAGTTCGGATCGAGCATTTCTGTTCTGGATATATTGTATACGAACTACCAAGTACTGATAGAAATGGGAAAACTTGGGGGTTTAGTTCTGTTTGCAAACAGGTCTAAGATTCTAAATGACCTTTGCACCTATAGTAGATAAAACTTGAGTTTGGTAATTTACTAATTTGTACCTTATGAGATATGAATGCATTGTAATTATGTAGTTCGTTTACATCTCATATTTTCTTTCCATGCCTTATTAGTAATCCTAAATAACTTATTGTGGTATTTTGTTTCATACAAAAGCTCACTGTTGTGCTCTAAGAACTTATTATGATTTATTTAGTCGTGTTCATCAATGTGCATGTGCTAAAGGATTAATGTGCCCAACCTCAACTTTGTTTGGTAAATGTTTTGGTGGTTCTCTTAATATTTTTTGTTGTATGCAATGTACCTTCATGTATTTGCTAATTAACTGCAGTATATTTGTATAAGGACTTGAGTTTCCAAACTACTATGTTTCTTAATGAACAATGGTGCTATATCTTCACGTGACATCTGTTTGGATTTATTTCTCTGAGATGTTGCTATTCCTCACCTGATCATGTTGCATGTGTATGAACTTCTGGGTAGCCAAGAATTATCCATTTGAGTGAACTATGTTTTAATAGATGTGAAGATGCTGATAGATTTCATCTTTGTTTTTTTTATGAAGCTAAACCAAGATTGCCTACTAATTTTGAGGAGGATACTTGGGCAAAATTGAAGTCAGCTATTAAAGCCATATTCTTGAAGCAACCAGATTCTTGTGACTTGGAGAAACTCTATCAGGCATGCATCATCAATTTTCCCCCTGATCAATACAGTAACCTTTTCCTTTGAAATTTCTGGCACATGTTAACTTTTTTAATAAACCAATTATTTTGTTTTTAGGCCGTTAATGATCTTTGCCTGCACAAGATGGGGGGAAATCTTTATCAGCGGATTGAAAAAGAGTGTGAAGCTCACATATCTGCAGCATTGCAGTCTTTGGTTGGCCAAAGCCCCGATTTGGTGGTTTTCTTGACCCTTGTTGAGAGCTGCTGGCAGGACCTTTGTAACCAAATGCTAATGATTCGTGGTATAGCCTTGTATCTGGATAGAACATATGTGAAGCAAACACCTAATGTACGGTCCCTGTGGGACATGGGCTTGCAGCTTTTCAGGAAACATCTTTCTATGTCTCCAGAAGTTGAACACAAGACTGTGACTGGCCTTTTGAGAATGATTGAGAAGGAAAGGTAGTTGTAGATATGAAACTTAATTTCTATACACTCGGATTCATTTTATATGAATACGGATAACAAAAGTGGCATATATATTTGAATGAAGTCTACAGCCCTTTTTATAAGTGTTTTCATAAGGGTTGATTCTACTTTGGCTTTATTTCATAAAAATGGTTAATGTAACTGCTTACACAGATACAGTTGGAACAAGCAGATTGCTAAATTATTCATATCTATCATGTTTAGTTTAATGTTAATGTCCGACGCAACACATATGATGCTTAGACATATTTAGTTGCAGTAGCATTGAATATTTAATAAAATATGAGTGATAACTGATAATTAAGAATACTAATAATAAATAAAGAGGTTGGTACTCCATTTTGCTGTTTTACACAAGCAATGACTAGATGATATCCTCCCCAGAAGGCGAGTCGATGATATGAAGGAGTCTTGCCTTTTGATTCATACTTCTAGTTAGTAGCTAGCTGTTGGATGCATTTCAGTTTTTTTTTTTGCTGTCTGTCCCGTTCTTTATCTTTTGAGTAATTTATTGGTTGAAGGATGAGTTGAAGTTAGCCATGAAGGTTCATTCAAGCATTAGGTGACTTGTTGATACTGTTTTTATAATCCTAACTACCATAGTTTCTATTCATGAAATAGGAACTTCTTTCTTCTAGTTTTGTTGTATTGATTTATCTTTTGTTTATTTCTTAGCTAGGCTGTTCATAATAGCTTTATATGTTGCACTCATGTTGTATGTACGTATTTAGATTCTTGTCTCAAAGAAGACATTATCATCTTTGTTTACCTTTTCCTGGGTAAAGCATGTTTGTTTGCCTCTCGCTTATGATCAGCACTGCCTTTATGATTCAGATGATTAATTTTTCTGTAATTAGCTTGACTACTGCAGCAAATCTTAGCATATGATCTTCACTGTCTTTGTAATGCATGGGTGATCTACAACCTAAACTATAGTTTGCTCATAGTCTATCAGTGTAGCAGTTTTCTCCCTTTCATTTGCCTGTATTTAATATAAGGTAAAGTGGCCAATTTAGTCCCTAAACTACAATTTTCGGATCAATTTAGTCCCTCCATTTAGTCCCTCTACAATTAACAAGCTGATTAGTCCCTAATATAGTCCCTCAGTTATTGTCATAGTCTCTCCATGTTAGGGACTAAATTGACACGATAATTTACACTTACGGACTGAGTTGTCATATTAATAGTTGAGGGACTAAATTGGCCCAACTATAAATGCTTTAGGGACTAAAATTGATTTATTCGTAGTTCGGAGACTAAATCGACCAGAAATTGGTAGTTTACGGACCTAATTGGCCTTTTCCCCTTAATTCAATTAGTTTACTCATCTTGAATGAATTCAGATGCAGAGAAGAATGAGGTTATTATGTCATGTTATGCTTTTGTGGTGCTACTATTTGGTCTAACCACTACTATCTTCATGTGCTTCTTCGTAAACACTGTTACTCATGTTGTAATATGAGGTGATTCTGTGTTTGGTTTCAGGTTAGGGGAAGCAGTTGATAGGGCTCTCCTGAACCATCTTTTGAAGATGTTTACTGCTCTAGGAATTTACTCTGAGAGCTTTGAGAAGCCATTTCTCGAGTGTACATCTGAGTTTTATGCTGCTGAGGGTATGAAGTACATGCAGCAATCAGATGTTCCTGATTACTTGAAGCATGTTGAGGTGTGCTTTGTGTTCTGCCCCTTATAATGATAGTGTGCTAGGAAGTAGGATAACTTTTATTTGTATCTCATATTTTAAGTTAATCAATAATGAATAATAATAAAAAGTATTTGTCGCATGAAATTCATATTTAAATTGATTGTAACGGTGGCCTGCTAATTTTGGGGGTTCATTATACATCTTGGTTCTAGTAAACATTCTAGTAATTTGGTTTTTTATTTTCTAGATAATGTTTTAACAGTTCTTGATCTTGTTACCCTTTTGAATATATGTTTGGCTGCTGTATTCTGTTTTAAACCTTTGGATGAAACAAATTTCTCATTTGTAATTCTATTTGTGCCGTATTTTGGTCGTGGTATTTACCTGTACAGCTGTACTTTTAACTTAGGATTGTGTTGGTAATCTTAGTATGCTTCATGATTTCTGATCACCTTTTGCGATATGACCGGCTAATATATTCCTGCAGTTAAGGTTGCATGAAGAGCACGAGCGATGCTTAATCTATCTGGATGGAAGTACAAGAAAACCACTAATTGCAACTGCAGAGAGGCAACTTCTTGAACGCCATATAGGTGCTATTCTGGATAAGGTAGCATTTGTTTCGGTCTTCCTTACCTTCCCCCTTTCTAGTTTCTATATAAATTGGTCTCAGTCTACTTGATTCAATAATTATGTTATAAATTTTCCTGTCCATGTAGGGATTCACAATGCTGATGGATGGGTCTCGTATTGCGGACCTTCAGAGGATGTACTCTTTGTTTGCAAGGGTTAATGCCCTAGAAGCACTGAGGCAGGCCCTTAGTTTATACATCCGAAGAACTGGTCAGGGAATTGTCATGGATGAAGAGAAAGATAAAGACATGGTTTCCTCCCTTCTTGAGTTTAAATATACTCTTGATACAATATGGGAAGATAGCTTTTCGAAGAATGAATCATTTTGCAACACCATTAAGGATGCATTTGAGCATCTAATCAATCTTCGCCAGGTAACCTCTGCAGCCATTTTCTTTTTCTTGTTCTTATTTCTACAATTATGTTTGGATGAAATGGAAAATTATTAACACGTCTGACCAACACTAGTAAATTAATCTACACATGCATATGAATGTGGGCATACCTTGGTGTTTAATTTTTTATATCATCCTGTCATATTCTGAACTGATGTAGTTAGTATTGTGTTTATTTAATTAGAACCGTCCTGCGGAGCTCATTGCAAAGTTTCTGGATGAGAAGCTTCGTGCTGGGAATAAGGGTACTTCTGAAGAGGAATTAGAGGGAACACTTGATAAAGTTCTGGTTTTGTTCAGATTTATCCAGGTAACTTTAACATGTTCACAATGGAAACGAATGTGTTTGCTCAGTCATGCGATAACGCTTCCTTGTTATGTAGTTTGTTTGGGTTTCTGTCTCTCCTGTTTGCTTCTCTGATTGCGTTAGCTGTGACAATGATACTGGGGGATGTTTATAACTTTCTTATTGACTCAGGGTAAGGATGTCTTTGAAGCATTCTATAAGAAGGATCTTGCGAAAAGGCTGCTGTTGGGAAAGAGTGCTTCTATTGATGCAGAGAAGTCTATGATTTCTAAGGTTGAGATGCAATGTTCCTTTGCGTAAACATACTATGATTATGCAGTTTGGTTGTATGGTTTGTATTAATAAGTTCCGTTTGCTAATACAGCTGAAGACTGAGTGTGGCAGCCAATTTACGAACAAACTTGAGGGAATGTTCAAGGTGTGTGCTATGTCATTTAAATTTATGTGTAAAGCTATTGATAAAGTTTTGGTTCTCATGAAATGGTGCTTGTTTATTAGGGAGACAGTAGTGTAGATTTCCACGAAATGTTAATATGCTGAATGATGTGATCAGACTGTGGTTTAGGTTTCTCGAACCTGCTTGATTACTGTCTGTATCTAATTTCTCTTCAAGGGGCTGAGAATTTAAGTTCAGCCTAGCTTGATTACATGATTTCAGGATTTTATCCGTATCTACCCTTTCCAATTGGAAATGTCAAGTTGCGTCTCTACTCTCTAATATTGTGATTAGAGTTTTTCTTTGTTGTGTACTTGTCTGTGAGCATTTGAAAAGTACATTGTACCATGCTAACACAAGGTGTAGAAAAAAAATCTAATTTATAGGGTTGGGAGGAATTGTAAATAGGCCAGTTATTTTTGCATTATTGTACTGTCAGTTATTTCAACTATTTCATATTGACATTGTTTTCGTTATTGGTGACATTCTATAGGATATTGAATTATCGAAGGAGATAAATGAGTCCTTCAAACAATCATCCCAAGCCAGGACAAAACTCCCTTCGGGGATTGAGATGAGTGTTCATGTCTTAACAACAGGGTAACAGCATCTTGTTCTTATGTTTAACTTCAAAATTTGAGAGGGATATGTTCAGTGTAAAGACCAAAATGTTCCTACGGAATTAATTTGCGTTTTGGTGACTTGGTTGCAGGTACTGGCCCACTTACCCACCCATGGATGTT
Source organism: Monsonia emarginata (assembly GCA_036897685.1). Taxonomy (NCBI): domain Eukaryota; kingdom Viridiplantae; phylum Streptophyta; class Magnoliopsida; order Geraniales; family Geraniaceae; genus Monsonia; species Monsonia emarginata. The sequence goes on along the minus strand of JAYMSY010000513.1, from coordinate 5,628 downwards.
AGGCTTCCTCATGAACTAAATGTCTATCAGGTTTTGTAAATTCCCCGTGGTCCGACTGTTCTCTATCGAATGCACTGATACAACTATTTTTATTGTCACAAATGTCTTTAACTTCCCTTTTCTGCTCCTCAATAGGACATTTTCAAGGAGTTCTACTTAAGCAAGTACAGCGGCAGGCGCTTAATGTGGCAGAATTCTTTAGGACACTGTGTTTTGAAAGCAGAGTTTCCGAAGGGTAAAAAGGAGTTGTCGGTGTCCCTATTTCAGGTTAGGCCTTTCGCCGGTCATGATCTGCATTATCTTTTTCTGTACTTCTGTTGTGTACTTCTTGTTTGGTTTTTGGCGAGAATTAGGGATTAGTGGAGTAATAGCTCCACTTACCCACCATATCTCCATTTGCTAAGATACTGTGGTAGTAACATACTCATATAAGGATATTTTTGGCAATTCATGCATAATTCATTTCTTCAGAAGGAAAGTGGGCGCATATTTTGTGATATCTAATTTAGAGAAATCGTGCACTTAATCTGGAATTGAGTGAGCATTGTTCTTTTGACTAGTTCTTACATATTTAACTGGACGCGATTTCTAATATTTTGCTGGATTTGGATATGTTATGCTCCAGACTGTTGTGCTAATGCTGTTTAACGATGCCCAAAGGCTCAGTTTTCAAGACATCAAGGATTCCACAGGCATTGAAGACAAGGAACTTAGGAGGACATTACAGTCCCTTGCTTGTGGAAAAGTCCGTGTTCTTCAAAAGGTCGGTGATTAATGGTTGGCATGTCTGCATCCTAGATATATTTCGTCACCAGTTGTATCTGTAAGCGTTTCATTGTTCCTCAAAATTTTGTCCGCAGCTGCCAAAAGGAAGGGATGTGGAGGACGATGATTCATTTCTCTTCAACGACGTATTTAGTGCTCCCCTGTACCGTCTCAAGGTCCGCCAGTCTTTTCCTTTTCTTGTTTGTTATTGTTGTGACGATAATTTGGTGACTTATTCAAGCTTGGATAAGCATTAGTGTCAGGAATGATAGGGTGAAACAATTTCTTTCCCCGGCACCATTCCGCTTCAGTAGATTAGACTCGCATCAAATGAATATATATCTTGTAATGGAACTTATTTATTGTTTGATTAGCTCAACTTACGTGTGAAGCTGATGATTATTTTGATGGATAATAGGTAAACGCAATCCAGATGAAGGAAACAGTGGAAGAGAACACAAGCACCACTGAAAGGGTGTTTCAGGACCGTCAATATCAGGTTCTCATTGTTTGAGCTCTTTCGTTTTCTCCATAACATATAATAAATAGATACAAAAATATATTCACAATTAAAGATAAAACAGTGAATTAGCATGATAAAGCTATCTTCTTACAGGTTGATGCTGCTATTGTACGAATAATGAAGACCCGTAAAGTACTAAGTCACACACTCCTGATAACCGAACTTTTCCAGCAGGTAAAATGCGTGCACCATTTCAATTTCCTTGTTTATAGAATCGGGGGCCCTTTTGGTATACGCCTCCGGAGACGATCTCGGGTGACAATCACCTTTTTTTAAGAACATTTTGATAAAAAATTACAATATGCTCCCCCGTCCCAAAACAAGTGTCCAAATTATAAAAATAGTTCTCACAATAAGTGTCACATTTCTATTTTAGTGAGCAAATTAGGCAGAGAATACCAATATTATCCTTTTACAATAACTTGGAAAATGCAAACATGATAGAATCGGCGGCAAATGGTGAAAAGTCAAGGATGAAATCATAAGAATTGCAATCCTTATTTTTTGTAAAGTCATATAGGAAACTTATTTTGGGATGGGATGGAGGGAGTATATTAGGGGCATTCCCCAGAATCCACGCACCCAACGACTACTTTCGGGGCTGTAGTCCGGCCCCCAGCACCTCCGATGGAGGGTGGGTCCACGGAGTACCCTATGCCCCGAATCTCACAACCCGAACGGAAGTAGACATCCACACCAGGAATCTGAACCCATGACCTCATGGGCCGAAATGAAATGTCTTAGGCTAGATGCCCCATCCAAAAATCATATCGAGCTAAAGCTGTGGGAAAAGTGGCAGAGACCTCGTCTAATGAAGTTCTAAGTTTTAATCTTCATGTTTGCGGTTATTACCTATAAAAAACGACTGATATGGAACGTTTATTATTGTGAGCAGCTCAAGTTTCCGATAAAGCCAGCTGATTTGAAAAAGAGAATCGAGAGCCTGATCGACAGGGAGTACCTGGAGCGGGACAAGAACAATCCTCAGGTTTACAATTACTTGGCATAATTGAATCAAATCTCCCTAGAAACCGGCATGTAATGTACAGAAACTTGGTCAGCAATCCACATAGCTGGAGCTTAGGCCTACAAGAAAACTAGTTAACTTTGAGTCTGATGTGTTTTTATATTACCATTCTGAGAAGATTAGATAAGAGCAACTGAGAAATTAACACCACTCAAACCGGAGAAGGTAATACTTGTATCTTTCCGTAATACACCAAAAAAATGCAAAGTTTCTCTCAATTTCAAGATATAAATGAACATCGTTACCAAAATGGCAGAGTGAGTTTCAATATTGTCTAAACTATGGATTATAATTAGGTATCTGTCAGGACCTCTCGTAAATTTAGAGCCTTCACTCCGGTTGAGCCCATCAGACTGGTGATATGAACTGAGGAGCCTGTCTGAACCCTTTGATCATGCATGAGATTTCCCACGTCGTATTAATGTTGTCATTTTCCATGGCTTCCAGCATCGACGCTCAACATTTTCCTCTCAGTTTCTTGTATTCTTCAAGGCTCAGTAGCGTCGCCTTCGCCTTGAGCCAATCTGCTGGTTTTGGCATAATAATTGCAATATACCCTTCCCTGTCTGCCTGCAATTCCAAATATAGGAAAAGCTATGAACGTCTCATATGTGTAACAAATAAAGTCCGAACATTGAAAGTGGAAATGCATTAGAGCAATTTAAATCATGGCAGTCCTCCCACGCATACTTGATAATGGCTTTTCAACCATTAGCGTGGTTATAAACTCGGAAACTTTTCCCGTGTTAAAGTGAGAGATTCTAGGAATAGTTCAACCAATTTGCTTCAGAGAAATTATGCTCTCAATAAGCCAGCTTAATAGCTTATAGTTGACTCAGAGTAACAGTGTATACACTAATTGATAGTTCACACACTATATACTGAATCAGTAAAGAATGACTAACTAATTAGAATATCAAATAAACGGTAATTATGGAATATGACATGTCTATTTCTAATCTCGACGGTAAGCTAAAGATCTTTATTTCTGAGAAGATAACATACTACAATAAAGCAGCAGGTTTTTTAAGTTCAAAATGTCATAATGCTAAATTTATAAGGATCTTCTTACCGATGATTGAAGCAATGTCGGCTGCTTAATTAACCTATCATTCACTTCCAAGAGAGAGCCTTTTACAAGACACCTGCCAAAAGCCACTGAAACCTGTCACAAGGAATACCAATAGATACAAATACAATACAAAATCCCAATTTTGCATACATGAATGTTCTATTATATTTCCTAATAGAAATCTGTATACTCAAACTGTTGAAATTCAAGCAATCAAGTCTAAACAAGTCATCATGAAGATTAAAGAGTACTCTCCTTGATCAGTTATACAGAAAAAAAAAAAGTCAGGGTCAGTTAAATAGGCATAGAACATGTGATGCCCCTGAGCGTAAGTAGTCCATCAGTATCCCCACGCCTTCTCTGTTCTTTGTGCCTAGAGAGGCAGAGAGGAGATGCGACAAATATTTGGTTCATCAAAGAGAATGTTACATATTGCACTAGTATTGATAAATTATCCTCCTTAACTTGTTTCAGTATCAACACATAAATAAATCAAGTTCCTAAAATTCATCAAGATAATCTTTTAGCTGAGCCAATTCTTCGTGGCTAACCTTTTCATAATACACAATAATGGTGAAACATGACTTTCTGAGTCTACTGTCTATGGGTTTGTTTGCTCTGAGAACTCAAGGTTCGATAGTTACGTAATTTGAAGTTTAGGGACTCATGTTGATCAACAGACTAAACAAAAAAAGTTTGGGGGATTAAAAGTGCAATTTAGATGTATTCTAATTTTGCAAAGAGAATGGCAGATGAAGCTCTCACCTCACAATGTAAAAAGTATCATTGATGTATACTTTACACAGAGCCGAGTTAGACTCCAAGTGTTGTGCATTCTGCACAAAAATACATCTAAATTTAATTAGCAAGTTTGCCGGATACATAAATCCAATCTAGAAAAATACTGATTCACATTTAAATATGAGTAGTTTATTTGCAGCATAATCAGTACTTGCAACTGACTTATGGAATAAACTAAGTAATTTCAACTAAAAATTTGACAGCAAGCAATAAATTAGGCTAATAGCCCAAAAAACAAATACAGAAAGCAGGAAAGTACAGAACTGAAGAACCCTATGTCGATTTCAAAAGAAACTATAGGGAAACTTGAACAACAAACCACCCCATATTCAAATTATGCTTCCTATATGAAATACAAACATAAATTTTTCAATGACAATGCAGAAATCATGTACAAGAAAATAGGTAATGGACACAATCTACATATGATGAAACTAGAGCTTAGCTGCCCAAGTTGGAGCTGCTCAGTTTAACCATTCCCCTTTGTTTTTCATAATCATTGTTTTAAACAGCTTATAAAGAACCATAGGCGCAAAACAAAGCTTGGGGTTCATTTCAGGGGAGCATAGCAAAAAAAGGACAATCTAACTCTTGGGAAAGCCATAAAATACTATCAACTAAGGTTTAAATACATCAAAATTATAGGTCACATGCTCACATAAACTGAAAAAATATCACTCCTCAACGAGGTAGTACCAACTACCAAGACCTGGTACACTGTACAATGAAGCTGGTAATGCCAAGTTGCCAACACAACTATATGACAAGAAAAGACTTCTGAAATGCCATGTAACTGAATTCTTACAATCGTAAATGTGATTGTTGAAGTCTTATAATTAGTTATATAAATAACCAAAGAAGAGCATTAAATCATAGAGAGCGGAGAACTACAGCCAATTTGGAATAAAATCAACTCAGATGTCCATAAGGAACTCCATAATCATTTTGAATACAAGCACTTAATATCACAAATCACACTAACAAGTCGTAACTCTACACATGAAATTGCCCCGGCTAAAAAACAAACATACCTTCTTGCGTTTTCCAGTGACCTTCATGCCACTGCGGTCGGACTTGCCGACATTGAAATCAACAGCTGTAATCCCTCCTTCGTCCTTCAAAGCCACATGTGTTGACGCCAAGCCAATCACACACAAGCTATTGACAGCAGATTACAAAGAAAATTTCAAAATTAGCAATTTCCATTCAGTCCACAACCTAACTGAGACCCACAAAACAAAATTTGATATTTTGATGAGTACCCTCACCCATTAGCATGACGATAAACATACTGATCGTGACCAGGCTTCATAAAATCTGTAAAAATAAATGAATAACAAGAATAAGAACATGAATATGACCAAAGTGCTCTGTTCTATTTCAAATTGAAAAAGTTTTAAACTTGCCGCAAATGAGGAAAAAACCCCAAATGGGTGTGTC
>JAYMSY010000512.1:0-11682 GCA_036897685.1 Monsonia emarginata | reverse complement strand
CTGCGAGGGAATGTTTGGATCGCTGCGTGGCCTCGGGGTGATTGCTCCATCTTCGTTTGCTGAGGATTGTTGAGGCGTTACCTGTTCCCTGGTTTTGTAGATCTGCATTTGGGGTCGATTCCGCGGAGGCAACATGTTTTGGCGCATGACAGGATTGTCTAATACGTCTCCTGTGAGTTCCGTGATCTTACATTTTTTATTATTACTGGATGTAATGCTAATTGTGTTAATTGCTGTTTTCTGGGGTAGGAAATTGTTGGGTTTTGTTTTTGTGGTGAGGGGAGGTAATGAGGATGGGGAACCCAGTTTGGAACTTTGAGTATGAATGTTCAGTGGTTGGGTTCCTGATGACACTAAGGCTGTTGCTTGATAGGCATTGTGAATTTATTTCAGAATTACCAACTTAGAAGACAATGACTTTCTAGTCTCGTATATATCCTGAATTAGCAGAATTTTTTTTTTTGGATAAAAAATTGAGGCAATGTTATAGAAACTGTAGTCAAACAAACTTGACAGATTCAATCGACCCAAGAGCCAGTTACATCAGTACACCAACATAACAATTGAAAATCCATTGAAAAAACTAAAATCCAGGGTAAAGCACCTAAAAACAGACTCAATAGGACTAAACAAATAGTTTGGTGTCCATGATGATTTGAGAATTCTGAATTTTGAGCTGAATTGTTATCTGGGTTTGTCCCAATTTTGAGGATCATGCGAAATTTAGCATTTTCTTATCCAAAAAAAAGCTGAATACAGCACTGTATGTGGTTGGTTACCTGACTATCCTAACTAACAGTACTAAGCAGCAGTGTCAGAGGAGCATGGGTATAGAAAATAGGTTTTCTAATTTGATGGTTACTGTTTTGTTTTTTTGCTGCTAAGGGAAAACATTTATGTTTCAGTCTTTCACATTGTCAGAAACAATTCGAATTAGATGGTAATGGTTCAATATCTTGACAAAAGATGGAACTGTTATTACCTTTTTGTCAAGCCTGTCATTCTTATTTAATTTAGAAGTGTAGGTTACAGCACCGCTAATCCTGTGGCTTATGTTCTATATTATTCCCTTTAACAATTGAAAGCATGAAGCATTTGAGAAAGTTATTGTTTGTGCACATTCTTCTATACTGACAGACCAACCAAGGTAGTCTGTAGAAGCTAGTTGCTCATGTTGGATGCTTCCGCATCTCACCATGTTTCAATGTTTATCGTCAATAGCTGAACAATTCAGACCAAAAGAAAGGTATGAGTAAGAAATAAATGCCTAGAAAAAGATGTAGTAACAGAATACAGTGCTGAAAATGCATGATGGCTATAACACTTTATCTCTCTTTCTGATGTGAGTAAAATGGTAGAAACAACAGTTATATGCTTGTATATTTCATCAAGTTCACATTTCATCCTTCCATCCTTTTATTTGGTTGTATCAGGTGGATATAATTTTGGATAAGGATAACTTTACATTGGAGGATATTCTGGACGAGGATGAAATTATTCAGGAATGCAAAGCTCTTAATGGGCGACTTATCAATTTGTAATGCTCCTTCTATTTTTGCATTCGCTATTTCTTTTCCTTGTTGCTCAAAATGCATTATTGTTATCTCGTTTCATGCTTCATCCATTTCACTTACACTTTAAGCACTTAGGATAATGAACACAGAATTTGCAATAATACATGACCGGTTCTCAATGTTTGATCATGGACTATGAGACTTTTCAGGTCAAGGTTGCAAGCCATGGTGCTATACCCTGTTTTCCTTAGTAGAAGTATTTTGTCTCAAAATCATTAATGAGCTGAAAACTAGTCAGAATACATGTATTATATGAACCATTCTTACATATTATGTCAGTATAATCAAGATGTTAGATTAGGAAAATATGAGCTAACAATTAGACTGTACAATGTTTTTCCCAAGTCCCAACTCTCTCTATTTTTCTCACGTTCTGTCTTCTGATCAAAATTGGTTCTCATGGTTACATTGAGTAACTATTCAATGGAAATTTGTTGTTTTTTCATGTAATAAAACCATAGAGAATCTTGTTAATTATTAGTTGAAAATTTTAGATCAAAGGGAGTAAAAAGTGGTTAGGGTTAGACATGTGGCTTGGGATTCTTTGTCCAGTACTTTACTGTGTGCATGCCTTTGGTGGTTTGGTCTTTATGTACTGTAGATCCAAAATTTGTTCTCAGCTTGTAGCCCCTGCCATTTGATCCTTCTATACTGTCTTTTTCTGCAGCTTACGAGAAAAAGCTCAGGTTGAACAACTTGTTCAATTTATAGTGGAAGAAGCCCCTGTGGATGCTGAAAAGAGGCGCACTTTTAAGTACGATTTTTGGGTGAACAACTGAACATGTAAATAGTTGACCAGGTACTCCTGTGTTTCTATATGCATTTAGACTGATGTTGCCATTTCATTGTACATGCAGGTTTCCTTTTATTGCCTGTGAGATCTTTACCTGTGAAGTTGATATCATACTCAAGACATTGGTGGAGGATGAGGAGGTACCGAGCTTTGCTTTCGAACCCAATCTAAGTCGCTTCATCATGTTTTTATGCAATTAATTAGGTGTTTATTTCTTGTTTCCAGTTAATGAACTTGTTATTTTCCTTTGTGGAACCAAATCACTCTCACAACACACTTTTGGCTGGTTACTTTAGTAAGGTATGCAGTTTTTATTATTAGCAGTACCATAATCTTGTCAAAAGTATTGTAATTGGAAGCACACTATTCTCTTGGTATATAAGAAATTGTTGTTCACTTTCTGTTGTGTTTTTTTGTATGTATAAATTGCTAGGTTGTCATTTGCTTATTGTTGCGGAAGACAGTTCCATTCATGCATTACGTTCAAGTAAGTCAAAGATTTACTTGTTTGAACAAATATTTTTCTGCTGATGCCATGAACTTCGGCTTAGTCATTGTATCTCTCTTGCAAGTGTATTTCCTGTTGTTCATGGTGCGTACATTAAAAAGTAAAAGTAGTATAATTTTAGTGAGATGCCTATGTGAGGAATTGAGGGTAGATGAAATATCTTGATGTGCTGAATATGTGTTCTAATAAAATGTAAGTTGATGTTTTCTAACTTAAGTACATAAACTGCTTTAGAGTATAAATCGATAATGAATTGTTTAACTGTTGGTTTAAGCTTTGCTTTAAGTTTAATGGGCACTCTAATATGGTAATGCAATCTTGTAGATCTAGTGGTCACTACTTCGATTCCTTGACCTCGCGTGGTTAAAAATGTTAAATTTCCAGCATAAGGTAGAAGTTGGGCCTCTGCATGGACCATTTCCCAAGGGATATTGCGTTGCATATTAGGGGACACTTTAGAGTATAATATCTAATGGACCATTCAGCTATTAGCTTAAGCTCTTAGTTGAATTAGTTATCTCACAATCACAAACTGTATGAATCAATATTGCAAAATCATGAACTTGTGATTCCTTGCATCTGCCATATCTTTTTTCACCACGCCCATGCCTTTTAAGTTTTAACTATAGTTTTTGTTAACTATTCCTGTATCCAGGAAAAGAAAGAGAGTAGAAGCAATCTGCGAGATTAAAACGAAAAAAACATTATGCAGCGACAGTGCATCAGAAATGTTTATCCATCGCCTACATCTAAAAAATGTCTACCCATCTAGAAGAGGGTCTAAGTTTGATTCAAACTAGCTTATGGGCATACATGTTATTCCACCTGGGAATTTTTTATGTTGAGATGTAAGTGCTCTTGTTGATAATATAGTTGATTTTAACCATGAATCATTCCCATCAGTTTATGTTTAATCAGGAGAAACTTTCTTGAGTTCTGCAGATTCTTAATATGCCAATGTAATTTGAGTGAGCATCTAATTTTAATTTTATTGTTGAATACTTATGATATTGTATTGCCTTGGACATCAATGCAACTTTGGAAGTCATAACTTTGACATCATGGAGTTTACCAAATGTCTACTTGGGTTAACTAGTGGTAAGTACTTGGTGAAATGGGTATACAAGTAATTACAAAAGAAATCAAGAAAGAAAAGAGTGGATTGGGAGAAGCTGTTGAGAAGTGAGGTAGTTATTGCTTAGGCTGAATAGTGAATACCAATTGTTCTACTAATGCATCTGCTGATAAATCTTTATTCCTCATGTGCACAGTTGTGTCTTTTCTTCCCCTTCAAATGTCTGCTATCAGTTTTGATGGATTATTGTGTTGTTCTTGTCAATAATTGAGGTGATAGTTCTCATCTGAATCCAATAATTGATTTTTTAACATATTGATTCAAGAAAGGGTTGGATAAACAATGCTTCGAGCTAGAAGTTTTTTTTATTTTTGATAGATAATAACAGCAGGTATGGGAATTCAAACTCTGTGGGCAAATTTCTGGTCAAATGGGATCAGGGGATGACTCATACTAGATTTGAATAGTTCCAGTGTACTAAAAAGCGCAAAGCACACTTGAGGCGCAAAAGTTCGTTGGGGCTTAAGCACGAAGTGCAATGGGTTTCGAGGGCTTCATCGAAGTGAAGCGCACTAAAAAAATGCATGAAAATTCTTTACATAACACATCAAATGATAAAATAACAGCATTGATAAAGTCCCATATCATATTTAATAACTAAGGCACAACTAAGTCATAGAACATCACACCTGTAACCTATTCTATAATCAAAAGCTTAATTCAAAATTAAAAGTTTGAGATTCAACTAATTGCCAGAATCATCCTCATCATCAAGAGATACTGTGTTATCATTTGAATGACAAGTGTCATTTCCGTAATCTGATGAGAACTCTTCGTTGTCCTTGTCTTGAACTAGTGGGAATGGTTGAATTGGCTGTAGAACTAGATGATGTGGGTGCAGTTAGGGTTTGACCTCTTAAATTCCACAAAGGTATCTAGGTTCCCCAATAACTAAAGCCTTAGTGACATCACCATATCTGAGAGAATCATCTAAAACACTAAAATCAGGTTTAAACTAAGTTATGTGGCACTCAATCAAAAAGCCCAAAAAGCGCGGGCTTCGGAAAAAAGCCCCCAAAACGCGCTTTTTTGGGGCTTCACTGAAGGGGTTGGGCTTCTTAAAAAATAAAGCCTTGGGGCTCGAGGCTTAAGCGCGCCTAGGTGCACTTTTTAGAACACTGAATAGCTCAGTTTGGAACTGTGTGAAAGGAAATAAGATGGGAAGAGGAAGACCTGTACTTCAGAATTTCTCATTCTTTTAACCTCTTACTGTCAATTAGATAAACACCAAGGGCATGATGGTAATTTTATTGCTGGTATATTTCTCACTGCCTTTTGTTGTTTCAGTTTTAACTCATTTTAGCATCTAACAATCATTAAATTTGTATTTGTTCTTTTGGTCATGTAGGCTCATCAGGAAATTGTCAAGTGGTTAGTTGAACTTATTGGTATCACCTCTGTTATGGAGGTTAGTTGTTGGCGATCGCCTTTTCTTCTTATTTCCCTGTCAGAAGTTATGTTTTGGTTCTATTTAGCTGAAACTATTTGCTTTTAGTGTTATGCATACACGTTTCATTTGCTATCTGATGCATGTTTGTTTAGACCTCAAATAATTTACAATTAAAATATCCTTTTCTTCATTCTTTGTGGTAAGATTACAAGGGACGCAATATAACTGTCTAATTCTTACCCTCTTGTTGCATTCCTTGTGGAATAGGTATTGATACGGCTGGTTGGTGCTGACGAACATCTATATTCAAACTATGTGGAAGCAATGCAGTGGATAGAAGACACTGATGTGCTCGAGATGATTGTGGACAAGTTCAGTTCTTCTGTAAGTTGCATCGACTGCATAAATTTAAGTTTTACATGTATTTTGAATTAACTTCTTGACCGCGGGAGTAACTTTATGCCATCTTAGACTTTCTATAGTCATCTTATCAGAAATGGTGTTAGATGCTTTCTCTTACAAAATTGTTAGAGCTCTTTGTGGTTTCGTGAATGCTACACTGACTTGTGTACATCATAATTGACATGTCTTTACTCTCTTACAAATATTTAGTGTACATATACATACTTACTGAACTGAATAAAGGGCAGCCCAAAGCATGAGGTTCTCGCCCTGTGGCCTGGGAAGGGTCATTACATGCTTCCCCTGCTGTTGCCGTGAGGCTGTTTACTAAACCTGTGATCTAAATGTCACAAGACAACAACCTTACTGTTTTGCCAAGGCTCATCCTCTATCTACTTACTCAATTTAGGATTAATATCACCTAAGCATTCATTAATTATGAAATCTACAGGATTGTCCTGAGGTGCATGCTAACGTTGCTGAAACACTTTGTGCTATTACTCGATCTGCTCCTCCCAAGCTTGCTGCTAAAATCTCCAGTCCAGGGTATGCACTTGGTTTTTCCTTTATGTTTCTTGGAAATCTACTTGAGAGTTCTGCTTTTGGTCCATAACTATTTTTTCATTCCTCACTCTGCTTTTATTGCAGTTTTATAGGAAGATTATTTCGCCATGCTTTAGAAGATTCCAGACCAAAATCTGTCCTGGTTAACTCATTGTCTATATGCATATCTCTGTTAGACCCTAAGCGTCTAACTGTGGGGATTTATCATGCATACCACCGCCAAGTTTCCCATTCACCTAAAGCAGCTGCTAATCCAGAGACAGTTGAAGGCATGCTTGAGAGTTTAGGTATATCCTTAAATCCTTTCTTTGCTTTTGCTTTTAGTATGGTCACTGTTACGATTTCCTCAATTCCGACTCAAGTAAAAGCTATGAAACTTATAAGCAAAATTTCCTAAATTTTGGTCATGTATATAGGTTTACTTCGTACCATTTGTAAATTTTCCCCAAAGTTCTCTTCAGCAAGGATTTAGAGGCCATTTGGTTATAATAATTGAAAATAGGCTGGATTTTATCACAAATCTTATTTCAACTGTTTTAGTAAGTGCTAGAATGAGCATTTGAAGATTAAATGATAAGTAGTAATTAATCGTTATTTTGTAAAGTGTTTTTTGGCATGTATTTCCAATACTTTGCATCTTACCTATAAAGTGATATGCCCGTCACTTCTTAAATTAGATGTCCAATACCAAAATAAGAGCTAAAAGAATACGCATAAACAAAAAGTACTTATTTTGGTCTCTCTTTTAAAAATGTGAGTAAGAGCCAATAAAAGGTAATAAGAGCCAACTGATTGAGGCCTTAGTATCTGGTTTAGTTTGTAACATAGCAAACACATGACGAAAATTTGTTTATACACAGTTGATAATTAAAGCCATGTATATATTAAGGTGGAATATTTAATGTGTAGTATGTTAATTTATATTTAAGTGTGCTCTTTGTCATAGATCTTTGACTTTTTGGGTGAAATGATACACGATAGCTTATATAGTTATATGTTACTCTCAGTCAATGTCTGCAGAACCTAGTAGCTTCTTTTTTTGAGTTTTTTTTTGGAATTGGACGTCTGCACCTTCATGTTTCTTTGATTGCACTTGGGACTTCTCCAAAATAATAAAGTATGTGCTGTATCAAATCCCAGTGATAATTGCTAGCTATTGCTTTTGCCTGCCTCGTGGAGATTTTGGGAAGGGGATAGGGGGAACACAGATCTCGTGGTTCATACATTACAAGTATTGTTCTCAATTTGTGCACCTCTGATTTTGGTTTGATGAATCTGTTTTTGGGTCATCATCATTTAGAGTGTAGTGGCCCAGAATTTGTTACCTTGATTATCAATTGGAGTGATTCATGGTTTTTGACGACTCTCCGGAAACACTTGAGCTTCACCAGGATGTTTTCTGGAGAGTTTTATGTTCCAATCTACTGGATTTCCATGTAGCCCGGATGAGATTTGTTTTGGTACCATCCTTGGATTTTTTTTACCCTATTTTAAATTTCAGCTCTCCTTGCTTTACGGAATGCCCTAGTCCATTATTTCTTCACTTCCTATTATCTATATCTTAACTCACTCCTTTAGTTTTACCTCCTAATACTTTAAGCATTACTATCTGGCATTCGGTTTTCAGTTGGCAAAAAAAGTAATGTCTTTTACCCCCTTCTCACAGATAGGTGGCTGTTCTTTATATACTCTTGGGTGCTTCTCTGTCGAATATTTTATTTATTTACATTTATCTAATTTATAATACCCATGTCTCAAGTTTTGTTTTAATCTTCCATATTTTGGAATGCACTTCATTTTTATATGTGTAAGTCCTAGTCATTAACTAAGTACTGGTTATCATTGAAAGTGGACATAAATCATGTTTCCTTTTTGCAGGTAATTTACTCAAGCTGTTAGATATATCGAATTCAGAGACTGTATTACTAACTACATATGGAAAATTGCAGCCTCCTCTTGGCAAACACCGATTGAAGGTATTCTTCATATTTGGTACATAATTCATGTTTATACAGTGGATGACCTGTTAATAGGTGGCAATTTATAAATAAGAAAAATACAGAAAGCTAATAAGATGTTTACATACATGAAATAAAATAAGTCATTTTAGCATTTGGTTGATAATTATTGAAATTCTACAAAAGCCGATTGAATGTTAACAAGTATTAGACATAGCCTATAGTTTTGAACAGGATTAAAATATCCAAATCCCTATAATGATAGGTCAACTTAAAACATGTATTTTCTTCCAAATACCATCACTATTCACACCATAGTGATAGGAGAAAGAGTGTGGCAACCAACATAAAGAGCCACTCTCAGAAAAATTTCCATCTCACACTTGTGCTTGAAGATTGATCCATTTTGGGGTTTATTGGAGAGAGCCAATTTTTCCACCATCAATCCAACAATAGTTAAACTATTTAGCAAAGGGAAGTTTGAAAACCGAACTTGGATTATGAATTTACGTTTGGAACCCACTGTCTAACTCTTTGATTATATCAACAAGGCTACTAATTTTCTGATCTGCGTGGGGGGTCGAATGTAAGTGGTCTTCCAGGACTGATTTTGATCTTGATAAGCAGGAGCTTGCTTATATTGGCGAATACCTGAATGTTGCAGGGTCATGAACTTTACTTTTATGAATTACAATAGTTCTAAGTTTTAGGATATTAAAACTAGCTGGATTACTCTTCTATTGACTCTGTTTCTTGATCTGGTTTTCTTGTATGTTGAGTTTGAGAGAGCTGGGGGATAAGTGAGGCCTGAGGATAAAATAAAAAAATTGAAAAATTCTGACTGGTTTGGAACGTAGGTCACATGACATCGGGATTGAAGCGAATATATATAAAAGTTTTGCATGCAGATGAGCTTTAAAGCTACCCCTGCAGTGCCAATCATATTTGTTATTTTATTAGGTTATAACTGGCTATGCCAGCAAATAATCCCAACAAAACACCTTCTCAAACACTAAAGTTATTTTCTCGTGAGTTTATTTTCTTTGACTAGCTATATTTGCTGCTTTCTTCTTGTTTTCATTACTCATCATGTTGCGTTTCAGATTGTAGAGTTCATTTCAGTCTTACTGACAGTTGGTAGTGAAGCTGCCGAGAAGGAGTTGATTCGTCTTGGGGCAGTACAAAGAATTTTAGAGTTGTTCTTCGAGTAAGATTAGAGTTTCTGGTATATTATTTTTTATACTTGTTCTTTTAGTATTATTAGAGTTTCTGGTGCTTTAGTTTGATACTCGATATCTGAGTAAAATTAGAGTATCTTCTGCTCGATTATGGGTGATTTATCTGAGGTCTTATTTATGGTTTTCATTCTGATTGTAGGTACCCCTACAATAATTTTATGCACCATCACGTAGAAAACATAATACTATCTTGTTTGGAGAGTAAAAATTCTCCCCTCATTGAACATCTTCTTCGTGATTGTAACATTGTGGGCAAAATACTTGAAGCAGAAAAGGCTTCCACGTTAGTGGCTGTTCCAAACAAGGTAGTGGCTGATTTATGGAGGCATTTGATGCTTACTTCAATGATTGGAATTTTGTAATTTTTAATCAGATAACTGTTTCTGTTGTGTCAATTGATCCCTGTTTCTGTTGTTTGAATATCTTATTCCTATTACTTCCTCCAGCCAACAGTACCTGCTGAGGGTCAATCATCAACGCCAAGGATAGGGATTTTTGGGCATTTAACACGTATATCTAACAAACTTGTTCAGTTGGGGAACAGCAACAGCGAAATTCAGGCTTATCTGCAGGTTTCTTTATTGTTCCATGATATCTTATTTAACTATGAGCAAAAAGGAGTTTGTTTATTGAGGAAATTAACTTGGTGGTGGAACATTATATTGCACTTAGCAAGCTTTTTAGTAGAGTAGAGTTTTCATAAGTCCAAATAAGCAAATCAAGTTTGTAATTTTCGTTTTACAGCTGTTGCGATATTCTTGTGTGTTCTTCAAATGTTAAATTGGATATGTTTCTTTTTTGATAGGCAAGTTGAATATGTTGTTGACTGGGCCTATATATAAGACTGGGGTAGAGCAGATGAGAATGCATAGATGGATGATGTATGGAAACACTAGGAGGACAATATTAGGAATGAGAGAACATTGTCTAAGGCGGTTTGGACATGTACAATGTAGGGATGTTGGAGACCCCATGAGGAAAGGTGAGAGAACTCAATCAGAAGATACTGAAAGAGGTAGGGCCGTAGGGGTTGACCCAAGTTAACATTGGAAATGAGTAGTGAGAAAAAGATATGATGTCACTTGGGATAAGGCAGGAGATAGCATTAGATAGAATGGAATGGAGGTGAAAAATGCGAGCCAAAGATCCCAATAAGTTTTGCTAACCCTGTAGCCAAATGATGGCTTGTTGTTACTGCTACTGCTGACCTAAATTATTGGTTCAATCAACAGAACCTTTCTCTACATTTAACTTGTGAAGACTGATATAGAATATATTTTGATGCTCTGAGCATGCGTGACTTATTTAGTTTTCGGCTGTAGGGAAAATTTCTGGTCTAAATGACAGTGTGACTTTACAGCTATATAGCTGTGTTCAAACTAAAACTTGGCAACTGAAAATGCAAAAAAAATTCTTCTGATTCCCCATGAAGTTATAGTAGGTACTTAATGATTCTTAAAGATTTTTGGTGACACTTTTGAATCCAATGTCAAGAACTATTGCCAGAAATCTGCGTTACTTATTTAGTTTTTTGCAATCTATCTCCCAATTATAGCTGGAAAGTCTCCATTTGGGAGCCTTCTTTCACTAGGTCAATCGTCAGGCAAGACAGACAGACTTTACATGAAAGGCCCTGGAGGACGTGGTGAGGTTGAAGTAGCTGTTTCTGGTGTTGCAGGTCAGAAGCATTGTTCTTAATTTTTGATGTAGCAAGTAGCTGTCGGCATATTAAATATTATAGCATATATTATTATTGATTATAGTTTAAGTGTTAAAAGTCGTATATATGAATAGGCATGATGATAAATGCATGTGTCATTTAGTTCAAGAGACATATCTCTTCATTACGAAGAGTTATAACCTTTCAATATGAAAGATTGTTATCAAAAGTTGCGTCTTATCATTGTAACCCTTTACTTTATATAAGTAGGGATGTCTACAATTGTATCAATATGGAAGAAAAATATTATTAAACTTGTTTGTTTTAATAGAATTAATTATGATTTTATTTGGAAGTTCCTCGTTGAAGGACTTCGAGTAACTCATGTTACTTTCCGCTGCGTTAATTTTGGGTGACTTTATACCCTTCTTTATCACAGTGACATATGTTAGGTTGACTT
>JAYMSY010000511.1:0-11690 GCA_036897685.1 Monsonia emarginata | reverse complement strand
TTGACTTCTTCATTTGGTCAACACATGACCCAAAATAGCTCCAATTTGCTCCAAAATGCCCTAATTAGCTGCACAATTAGAGAAAACTCCAAAACACATCAAATCTAATAAAAACAAATAAAAATACTAAAATCGAAGATAAATAAATATTAAACTTGGGATTAAACACTATAAAATCATGGCATTTTATGCTCTTATCAGCTTATGGAGCTTACGTTGGAGTTAAGGTACGTGCACCCATAACATAGGATAACTCATATAGTTTTTTTTCGTTTAAATAAATGTTGGTGCGTGCGTTTTAAGAGCTTCCTTATTATTGTTGGTTTGAGCCTAAACGAACGATGCGCGTGACTTTTCATTCATGGCATGCTTCATCTGTTGTCTATGATGCTATCTGTGTAATGTTGTTGAAGTAGGCCTGCATTTTGGCATTTTGGATATTTATAATTTTGTTGCTAGATGTGGTATGATGCGCCTGGCTCTGCGGCCCTTCTTTTACAATAATAAATCGAAATGGCAAAGATCTATAAATCAAAATACCCAATATTGTTAGAGAATTCACTATGGTGTGGCCAACATTGTGGATGACCAATGTACAATGAATTTTCATAGTGCCAACAACGTAGGCGATTGTAATTTCTATTTTCTTCTGTTATATTTATTTCGCATAAATAGTTTTCATATGAAATTTAATTATGACAATTAATTATGACAGCTTGTTGCATTGTGGTAACAAGGCTTAGTGGGTAACAACTTTTACACCGTTAACAACAGTTATTTTGTCGGAAGTATCGCTTGACGGGTAGCAACTTTCACAGTGATGGCAATAACAAAGCGATTACTACTATAAGTGCTCTTAGCATTGCCGAATGCCTATGCACGATAGAATTTTGTACGATTTTGTTAAATTGTCCACAATGGTGGTTGCCATACTGTTTTTGGCAGCCAGCTGCCACTTTTGTAGACACGCCAAGCTGCCGGCAGCATCGCTCAATTTGCAGATGCTGCAACCCTAAAATTAGCAAAATTTCACGCCTAGTTTGCCCATTTTTGACGCAACAAAATTGCAGCTCGACAAGCTGCAATGCACCTCATCGATGTGCAAAATGACATCAAACAAAATTGACATCCTCCCATTGTGAGAGAGGCTGCGTGTTCAATTTCACTCATTTTTTTGTATCAGACAGCCACAACAAAGCTGTGCGATTATGGTCACTCTAATGTGATCCAAAAATGTTTGAACCAATTGACCAAAGATGTTTGGTACTGTTTTTATATGTGAACTGAAAGTAAGTCTCCAAACAAAAAATGGATTTACCAATTTTAGTTGATCACAACTTGTGTTTACCAAACAAAGAGCACATCATGTTCAACAAATTGTGACCATCCCTTTTCTTATCATTGGAATCAGTGATCAGATCTTTTGATTCAGAGAACTTCATCAAAATTAGTAGTACTTTTTTTTTTTGTACAACACACAAAAAAATTTAAAAAACTTGTTGAAACATTTATTTCTATCAAACCCTTTTCAAATTTGAACATATTTAGATTGTTTAAAGTTGTGGGATCTAAAAAAAATAATAACAGGGAAAAATGGATGTTAGTGCACGAATATCAGGTGCTCCAAAATGACGTGTTGTTAGTTACTTAAAACATTATACGTAAAATTAATTCTGTCGTTTTAAAAAAGTAAAAAATATAATTAATTTTTAGTTCAATTACAACCCCTTCTGCATTGTGTGCGTTTTCAAAAGGGCATAATTTGTTTTCTCAGGTCACGAGATGTTTTAAGTGGGTTCACGCACACTACGTGATTGACACTTTTAAGCCGTTTAACCATACTCTAACCAATTTCTTCTCGAGCTGCGAGACTAACACTAATCAAAGAGAATTTATACCTGGTGGGATTCGAACATGGATTCTCACACTAAATAGACCTATCACACACAAGAGTTTAGCAGGATTTTACACCACTAAGCCAATTTTGTTAGTTAAAGGCATAATTTTTCATGTGATGTCTTAAAATACTAATTAAAACTATATAGTTTTTTTTTGGGTGACCTTACCAATATAACTTACATCCATAGTAATAATTGAGTAAGAAAATTTTGTAGTCCTACTTATAAATTTGGGGAGTTTTTTTTATTTTATTCTATTGATTAGTTGTAATATCCATAATTTTTTTATACTATTTTCTTTTCTTATTATAAAAAGTAAAATTGTGGGAAAATATGAGGATGCAATGAAACCAAATTAAAATATGTTTACGTATTTTTTTTTAAGTTTTAGACTGCACAATCCACCCGAACACACACAGCTATAGGTTGTTCGTAGGATAGTCTGAATCTTGTGGGCATTTGGTGTAAGGCAGACTCATTATGCGTGAGGATCAAACTCATGACCTCACGGTTATGAGTTGAGCGTGTTAACCATTTTTTATGTATCATTAAAATTGAAATTTGATTCCCTACGCACACAAAATATTGAAATTTGATGGTAAATAATGGGAAATGAGTTGGATTGTTGGTTGTGGACCACCTAGGCAGCACCAACACCAGGTCCACAAGAGGGCTTCTATTTATAGCAAGACTGAAAATAAATGAAAACAACCTTGCTATAGAAATAGATTGTAATTGTAGTAAATTTTCACAAGACTTGAGGTTAAGTGCAAGATTAAATATGGAAAACAAACAAAATAATAAAATATTATATATGATTCATGACCATTTCAAAAGCAGGTTCCATGTTCAACACAAAAGGCTAAACAACAATTGCAAGTCGCTGAATCACATGCGTTTCGGTTCACACACAAATGTGAGATTGATTGCGACAACTTCAATGCACAAAAATGATAACTAATTGTACTTTATTTTAATGGTTATTTTTGACTTGATCTCTGCTTTTTTTATGATATACTGTCATTTACGATAAATAAACGTTATATGATCATGATCGTATATAGTATTAGATTGTGAAACGAAAGATACACTTATGTTATTTTGAGTTATTGTATGAGAGATGTAGAGGTAAAAGAAGCTATTTTGTGGCATGATTATATGCAGTTGTCAATATTAAATGTAAATGTCAGTGTTTTTCAATTTTCACTAGAGAGAAAGAAGAACACAAATTACAATAAAGAAGAAAGGTGAGATCATTTTGGGAAATATGAAAACTACAACAATCAATACAATTCCATTTGAGGACCTCAAACTAAATTGCATTTTCAAAGCTTCAGTTCAATTTTTTTTTTGTAGTTGTTTCACTTTCCTCTCCACAAGAGCATCCACTTTAAGTGAGATTTAAGAAGAGATTTAGAATTTAAATTTTTCTTAAATCTTTATGTTATTATAAGGAGATTTAAGCCACTCAGCAAGTTGTACGTTAATTTCACTCAAAGTTTACGAAATAAAGCGTGCAACTCGTCGAGTTGGCGATTTAAGAGAGATTTAGATTTTAAATCTCTCCTTAAATCTCTCTTAAATCCCTTATAGTGGATGCTCTAAGAAACATTGCAAAACTTAGCATTTCATTTTCAGTATGACATAAATGCTAATGAGTTATAGCTTGCTCAGTTTCCTCTCATGCTTTGGCTTGGCTTATATCTGCATTTTTATTCTTCTTTTTTGTCCTCACTGCTCCAAACAAACAGGTTCTCGTTATGACTCCGCAAATACTCCTACGCAACTTAACTCACTGCTTCATCAGGATGGAGTCGATTGCTCTTCTAATTTTTGATGAGTGTCACCACGCACAAATCAAAAGCAACGATCCTTACGCAGAAATCATGAGAGTAAAGAATTAAATAAATTAATGCCCATTCATTGCACAATTGTACAAAACATTAATCACTGCGCCTCCCCAATTATCATAGTCTGATTGTTTCACATTTATGTAGGTCTTCTATCGTACTGATATGACACAACTTCCACGAATATTTGGTATGACTGCATCTCCTGTTGTAGGAAAAGGTAATAGCATCATTAATTTATTTTTCATTTTTTTCCAAACTTACCAAGTTAAGCACACGTGAAATTACTACAGGGAATAAATTCTGGTATCACTTGCAAGTTTGAGTGCTATACTTGTTTTCCATATCCTCCACTTGCCGTGCTGGATTACTAGTAGAATAACGGAGTATAGAAATTCCTCTGTTTTAGACATTACATAACTTCTCAAGACCAAACAGAGCCCAGCTAAAGCTGAGATTTCAGTACAGAAAAATTTGTCATAACATTGTCATCATGGTCCTCACCCAATTTTATACTGGATTTTCGAAATGGGTATCTACTCAAAATTATTGATGCAATACTGCCCAATATATTAGGCATTAGGCGAAATCGCAAAAGCTCATTGGCATCTGTTAAAATTTTCACTGTTTATGTTTTTCATGACTTTTGAACCGATTGAAAATTTTCACTTCTAGAGCAAACATGTTAAATGTTACATAATACATGTTTGGTACTTTTGACTGTGTAATAGTTGTTTCATATTTATTCTTATGTAAACATAAACAAGAAATCTTAACTTATATTTTGTGTGAGAAATATTATTTGATAGTGTTAGAGAATATGGTTCCGTTCTTAGAAAAAAAACAAAATGGTTTCCTACTTGGCATCTGTTTAGTGTATCCGAATCTCTAGGTTTCTTGTTTAGTGTCTTATATAGGTTATCCTATTCCTAGCTGTAGTTAAGTTAATTTCCTATGTAAATGGGTTTTTCTCGTGTACTTTGGGGGATTCAATTGATAGAATAAGAAGAATAGCTTGAGATGTAACAGATAACACAGGAATAGAACTATAATTCAATAACAGAAAATTCTAATTAAAAACTTGGTTTGGATAAGGTGATGTGAGTTGGTCATGTTAATAAAGTTATTTTTATATCTTTTGTAATTTTCGCCAGAAATTTCAGTTATAGTGTGAGACTAAGAAATGTTCTGAGTATATTGTATAATCTTGAAGTTGTTTTCTATACACTATATAAATACCTGGTCTTACTGCATAGTATGTGTTTCTGTTTCTGAACAGGCTGTTCAGATTATGTCCATATCTTGGGATGTTAGTAACTGATGCTTCATTTTCATCTTCGCCTAACCTGTGCCTATTTTACGCTTTTCTTTTTCAGATGCTTCTAATGAATCAAATTTACCAAAAAGCATTAACAGTCTTGAAAAATTGCTTGATGCTAAGGTGGGTTGTTCATTTACGTAACAAAACTTATTATTTCCCTCCTCTTGGATGTGATGTAGCACCATCATATGCCCAGGCTTTTAAGAATAACCTATATGCTTGGTGAGGGATATCAGCTGGGACCTCATTTCCTTTCGCATATTTTAGTTTCTCCTTATCTGATCATGCAAAATTTGTTTTATGGGAAATAACAGTTTGTCTAAACAAATCTCCAATGCCTTTTACTCTGATCTGGTAGGTTTACACCGTTCAAAATAAGGAAGAATTAGGAAATTTTGTGTCAGCCCCTGTGATCAGAGTATATGATTATGGACCTGTCATGACTAGCTCAGATGTAATGTATGATAAACTTGAGGAGATAAAACTCCAGGTATTTATAATAATTTTTGTTTCTCTGATGAATTTTATTTTCTCTTAAATGAATGCTTGTCACTATTTGTTCATTACAAATGCAGGTTAGATCAACACTTAACGGGAAGATAGGTGATCTTGAAAGTCTTAGGAGTGCAAAAAGAATGCTTGGCAGAGTGCATGATAACATGGTATTTTCTTTGAAAAACCTTGGGTATTGGGGTGCCTTACAGGTAAGCTCCTATTGCATCTATCTAATTCCCCTGTCCTCTATTCTTCATCTTTTTTGCTTGGGCATTTTATATACACCACTGCCCCCAAAACTTGAACCCGTCCAAGACCTTGTTTCGTTTTTAATTTGTGATCCTTTACCTTCAGTGTTCTGGTGATATTGAGAACATTTGTCATCCTTAAACGTGATCTTTTGCCTCAAATTCTTATATAGTGTTACGACTAGTTAAGGATCAGTAGTGGTACTTGGTAGGTTTCCGTGGAATGAATATAACTTGGGTAGAGCTGATGGAGTGTTATGTGAGACATCAACTTTTGATTAACAGTGAAATTGCTTTTATTCTTAGAACTCAATTTATTTTGATCTAGCTTCCTAAGTTAATTATCTTTTTCTATTATTCTTTTAGTATAGATCTTGGTTCTTTTTGTGTATGCTATGTTAGTTTACTTAGATAGTGATTCACGCAAAGACCTTTTTAAATCTAAGTACTTAAAGATGTTTCTGAGAGAGAAGATTCTTCTTTGGTTCTAGGTTATTTTCATTAATTTGAAATGTGTGTTAACTTATTTTGTCCAAATTCCATTCTAATGCCGGGACAGGCTTGCTTAGATGATTCTTTCAGTGGCTGTGCCTGAGTAGTTTCTTATGTGTCCTCCAGTGGAAAGTTGCTTGCTTGTTTTCATTTACCTATGTATTTTACCTTTTAAAGGCAAGTCGCATTCTTTTGAATGGTGATCACTCTGAGTGGAATGAACTAATAGAAGCAGAGGGAGGTTCTGGTGATGACTCTTTATGTGAGAAGTACCTAACCCAGGTTGCTGAAGTCATTGCTTCTGGTTGTGCAGAAGGTATTACCACGCAATCAAAAGTCTTTTCATGTTATTTCCTCTATCCATGTACTTCACATGCTGTGTAGAGTGATAACGCGTGAGCTAAATCTTGTCTGGAAAATCACTGTCTCTAATTGGAAATCTAGTATTCCAATACCTTAACTGTCCTCCATTAAATATAGAATGAAAGTCTAGTAAATTTGTTTGGTACACATACTAATTTTGTTCATGGATCAGTAGTTTCACTTATTGGTGATACTTCATTTACTTAGTGAATGTACTCTGGTTCGCAAAACCTTGTTCGAACTTAAATATCATCATTGGCATTCATATTTTGTATTGAGTTGCATGTGGATTACTATCTGACTTATTGGCAATCTTGTAAGCTAATTTATTTATTTTTTTTCTTCCAAAGTTCGAAACAAAATTACCGGTTCAAATATAGTTCTGGCCACATTAATGATTCAATCTTGATTTTTTATTTTATTTCTGTAGATGGCATTGCATCTGATTTATCTCGGGGAGATATTTTAAAGGAGCCATTCTTTTCAAGAAAGCTTTTACGACTTATAGGAATTCTCTCTTCCTTCAGGTTGGTACTGAAGTCTATATTGGTTGTTTCTCCTTAAAATGTTTAATTTCATTTAGAGGACTTTCATGCCTTGTTTTGAGTTCTATTATTTGGTAAATAATTTATTTATTTCTATACTGTGTAATAAAGAGGGTTTTTTTTGTGTGTATAGAAGTTCACGTGATAAGTACTTTCTTGTGGTATAAATATGAAACTGGACATATATGCATACATTTATCTATACATCATGCTTGCGTACATGCACAGACATTTGTCAGATTAACGCTGTCTTAAAAGTTGCAACTGAGGAAGACATGCAGAAAGGAATACATTGAAAACCCATCCTAACATCCATCTATGGGAAGACATTGTACAAGACAGAGACGAACTATAACATTATCTACTATATGACCAAAAGTTTATGCGCAAAATGATAGGAATCGCTTGCTGAATTAATTCTTCATCTAACATGGTTTTTATAAGTCCCTAGCACTCTACAATGCTCCTCTATCAGTTATTAGTTACTAGGATTTTATAAAACAGCCACAAAAACACAGAGCTCATCAGGAAATTAGACAATTGTGGTTTTGGTTGTCAATTTGTGCCTATAAGGCTTCTCTGAATGGAAGATAGCAGGTAACAGTTTTATCCTGTTGTCTTTTTGCCTGTGGCTAACATTTCATCCTCTGTAAACACGTTTAAGAATTGTAAAATCTCAGAATATATTAACTTGATTGCATTCTTTATAAGAGAAGGACCCCTTATACAGGGAACTAACCTACACTAGAATAAGAAATAGACTAGGAATAAGAAAGACACTAATTAGGAAACTTAGACAGTTAGGAAAGACTAACTCCGTACTTAGTAGAAAACTTTCTTATTCTCTAACACTCCCACTCAAACTCAAATTGGTACGGTGGATTAATTAGAGTTTGCAATGAGAAAACAAACTACTAACAACGTTGAACATTCTTAGACTATCTTCTTGAATCTTCTTGAAATCTCTTCCTTCAAACTTTAAAGTCTTCTTGAAATGTCTTCCTTCAAACTTTAATGAATCCATGCTCCAAACCTCTACACCCTCGGTGTCTATGGACTTGCATAGACTTGAAACCGAACCAAAATCGAACCTCTACACACCTAGGTAGAGCGAAATCGAACGTCTGCACAATTGGACAGATCAAAACCGAATGTCTACACTCCTGGGCAGAGCAAAACCGAACATCTACACACTTGGGCAGACCAAAATCGAATGTCTACACACCTGGGCAGACCAAAATCGAATGTCTACACTCCTGGGCAGACCAAAATTGAACCTTTACACACCTGGGCAGACCAAGATCGAACCTTTACACACCTGGGCAGACCAAAATCGAACCTCTACACACCTGGGCAAGCCACCTCTACACACATGGGCAAAACAAAACCAAACCTCTACACACCTGGGCAGACCAAACAACAAACTAAAACTAAGAAACCGGATGCACACTTAGCACCCACAAACTCACATCAAATTCTACAACTTACCAAGAATTTGTTTTGCCATAAGATCCTGATATATGATCTTTAGTACTGGAATCAATGACCCATCGAGGTTGGAACTTGGAAGGACATAAGACACAAAATTGAATTACCTCATCTTCAGAGATAGTGACTGTCTAAGCGAAGGTAGAACCAATTGAGTCGGCTGCACTATGGGCAGAGCAAGTCCTCTGATAGTTCTTTGAAAACCTGGGGCATATTTGTTTGGTATGACCTAACTCGTGACAATAAAAGCACTCAACATCTCCCCCTATATCTGGACTCTGGTCACTCCAACCTCCTCTAGAGCCTCATCCTTTACCGCCTCCTCTACTGTAGTTTCTTGTTATTTGGGAACCAATGTTACTACCAATAAGAGCATATAAACCTGGAGTTATAGAACTACCAAGTGCACTATTGTCTGTTAGAAGTACTCTTCTAAACACCTCATGCAAAGATGTGATGTCAGAACTTCAGAGAAATTGAGATTTAGCCATCACAAATTGAGAACAGAGACCTGCTAAGTGCTAAGAAACTCATAGTCGTCATATGCTCCCATTGAGCTTGTTGAACTTTGACATTAGGACTAAAAGGTAACATAGCATTCAGTTGTTCAGAACCCTTTTGAAATTCAAAAGGCATTCTTGCAAGAACTAATCAATTTGTTCGGCACGACAAAATCCCTTGCACAGAGCACACATGCGAGCAATATTTCCTTCTCACAAATGCAAAAAATCCAAATAATCAATCAATTCTTTGACATACTCACAGTGATTGGTAGGCTTACCCCCTCCTCACTTTCGATAAAGTTCCTAATTTGCAACAAAAGTAGGGTATTGTCTTTCATCCATTCCTTATCATCTTTTGTTGGTTATTTAGTAAGGTGATCATCCTCATCAAAAATGCTTTGCAAATAAATACGAATGCTAGACCAGGACAGATAATTGGAACATGTTAGCTTATGTTCAGTAATTCGTGACATCTCCCCTCACGTGTAGGACTCTGGACTTCTACACGTGGGCCATAACAAGTAAGAATCGAGTCATAACGCCCCAAATCGCCACAGATCCAACTAGGTCAGAGCTTTGATACTATCGTGTGTACACACCAAGATTCCTCAAGAGCTAAGCACCATACCCATGGGCAGGCCAATCGACCCAAAGAGACCCTTAGCCGGTGAGGCAAGGGTGTCGATCGACCAAATGTCCAACCGAACAAACATTTGTTTTTCGAGAGACAAAGATATAATGGTCCGACCAAGTACTAGTGTCAACCGAGCACATCACATCCCAGTCTGAGACTAAGCATCTCCTAAGAAGAGGCACAAATAACCCCTAGGCCATAGGGTGGCTCCTGCCTACAATTCTAAAGACCAACGGTCTGAAAGCAATACTTACTAAAGGAGTAAACCCTAAACCCTTCTCCCCTTCCAACAAAAGCACCTCCATAAAATGTCTCAAACAAGCACCTCAAGCCTCCAGAAATTTCGGAGCTGGCTGACCGATCTGGGGAATGGTCGATTAGTAGCCTCTAGTCCCAATTTTGGAAGCCGTTACGAAAGAAAATGGCTGGAAAGTTAGAAATATGAGCAACCATATGTCTGAAACTTGAAGAGGTTGTGCGTGAGGGCCACTCGCAGCTAGGATGAGTGCAAAACCTCCGGGGATTGGACAACGACATCAGATGGCAGCTCTGGGACTCAAAGATGAACTCCAACGGTCACTCTCTAGGTGACCCAAAGAAAAATAGAAGTCATAGGCCGTCGTTCTCTTCTCTGCTCACCAAGCAGACCAAACAACATCCTCAGCTAGATTCAAAAAAAGGATTGCTCACTCAGATAATCACAAACCCGGCCCACAAAACCCTCCACACCAAGGAGCTCTGAACCATGTTAAGTCCCAAAATACATTGATTGAATTTATGTTGGGTAAACAAGACCCCTTTATATAGAGAATTAACCTATACTAGAATAGGAAATAGATTAAGAATTGGAAAGAGAAGCTAAATAGGATACCTAGACAATAGGAATTATAGGAAATACCAACTAGATACTAATTAGGAAACCTTATTCTCTAACATTTCGGAAACAATAGGCAAGAGGGGATGACAAAACAAAAAACAGCTAGCACTCAAGTATTAAGCACAAATCAGTCTTAAGCCTAAGATAGTAAAGGAAAGCCTGCATACCAGAACAGCATTAACACGAAAACAGCATTCCTGTAGAAGTTGTACAGAATCAAATAACCCATACGCTGATAATTCCAGTGTCCATGCACCAGAAGTAATCTTTTCAGAAACCGAAATTGTCCCATAGCAAAATCAGAAGCCATCACAGCTTGATGCCCTTCCTGACCAGATATTCCTACACCAACATCTGCCATTTGGATCATTGAAACATCATTGGCCCCTGTGAAGAAAATCATTAGTCTAAGAAGTGCAAGAATTACAGTTTAGCACCAATTCTATTGTAGTTCTGTATATGCACCGATAATGGAGACAGACGTATGCTTCTCTAAGAGAAAATGGATCCCATTTGATAACCCTTTTCACAGCTGAAATGTTGGTTCTATAATGTTAGCAATTTTTTCTCCATCTCAGATAGTATGTCAGCATTTTAAACTTTTAATTTGTTCTTAGAACACTCTAGTAACACAGACACCATAATACACACGCAAGATCAGCAAAAGAAAAAGAAGAAAGCAACAAATATGGATAAACAATTCCAGCTTTCTGCAACTCACCATCACCAATTGCCAATGTCAGATCATCAGTACGACTCTTGATGAGATCAACAATTCCAGCTTTCTGCAAAGGTGCAACACGACAGCAAAGCACAACCTTACAGAAAGTTGCAAGGTCAAAAAGCTGCTAAAAATAACAGATAACTGTCATGATGATGCCAAGTAGGAAGTTGAAAAAAATATACTACCTCCGTCCCAATTTGAATGTCCACGTTTCCATTTTTGGCGTCCCAATTTGTTTGTCCATGTTTCCAT
>JAYMSY010000510.1:0-11693 GCA_036897685.1 Monsonia emarginata | reverse complement strand
AGGTCGCACAGATGTCTGTACGGTCCATCGATCTGGATCCACCTCCAGTTCATTCAACGGTAACCTTCTTTTGGTCAATCTAGCTACTAAGTGTTGGGGCTATTGAATTTTGAAACTGTCTAATTATTTTGGTTACATTTTCTGCATTGAGGTTCTATGTAGAGAAAAGGGTCAGTCACAAGCTCAAAAACAAACAATTGTCAGGTAGTTTAGTAGCTAATTGTGACCAAAAATGTGGGTGGATTTGAGCTACTTCAGGGTTATGTGGAGAACTTGAAGTTTAACTTGGTGTCTGTCAGTGGTGTGGTGGCCAAGCCAATCTAGTCAACCTCTTAGGTCCAAATGTTGCAACTTTTAGCTGAAACAATACACAATTGCTACAAGTTTGTTTTGCGGCATGTTGTAGACTAAGTGAAAAATGACGCTACATTCGGCTTTCATATCTTGAATCAGCTTGTTGAGACTTTAGATCTCTTTGTTAGCTTAGAGGAAACCTATCTGGATGCTCTTACTGGGGTGGATTAAGTCATTAATTCAAGATCATGTTATGCGAGATGAAGCTTTGACGTGCAAAATCCAAAGCAGACCACAATGTCTCTTCATTCTTACCAATTACCATGTATATTCAAAATCAATGTGTTTTAGGATCAATGAACAATGGGTTGGGAATAGCCTAAGAAACCTGGTGCATAATAGTACTATGAGTACTGTGTCTATCTTTTCAGTTGGAGTAGTCAAAGACCTGTTTGTTATTTTTCTATTCCACAGAACCATAGTTTGCCTCAGAATGCACTCACATAATATGGTGGTTGATATGGTACTTGTTGTGTGAAGATGCTTTTACAAGGGATTTTGTTGTTTCTACGTGCCTTTTCGCTGGACTTTCCTTATGCATCACATAACAATTTTGTAATACAAGGAAAACTTGATGGCTTGCCTATGTCCTTTTGGTGAGGACGTTAAAAGTCTCAGCTATATAGATACAGTATATATCTTCTATTTGGGTGTTGAGGGAGGGATAATATTGGGAATGAGGTTATTGGAGCAAGAGTTGTGATAAATTTGATTGAAGAGAGATGATTTGGACATGTACATTTTTGGGGAGTTAGTGGTATTTAATTGGGAGAAACTAAAAGGTGTAGGGGTGGACCTAAGTTAACATGGAATGATGTAGTAACAAAAGATATGACCGCACTTGGGTTAAGGAAGGATATAGCGTTTGATAGGGTGGACTGGGGGAGGAAAATGCGAACAATATTCCAATGACTGTTACTTAGCTGGAGAAATGTCTTGGATGTTCTTGTTGTGTTGGGGAAGAAATTAGTTTGTGTATCATATGTGACTGTATAGTTTGTGGGGGAAGGGGTTAGTTTGGGTATCTTATGTGCCTGTGGATAGTTTGGGTATATCTGTTAGTATTCGGGTATCTTTTGCTACCAATTGAACCATTCTTGAGTTTGACACATTCAATGGTTTCCACATTTAGCTATTTTATTGGCACTTGGCTGAACATTTGTAATTGGAGTGTGTGATCATGATTCATGAACCTTTTCATGTGTACATATCAAGACTAGTTTGCATAATGTGCATATTATGTAAAGGTTGATGGACCATTATCTGTCATTACTAATGAATCTCCATTAAACTTTTTCTTATGAAACTATCCAGATACTTATCAGAAGACTATCTTGCTTGCCATTTAGTGTGTCACATGTGCCTGGAGACCAAAGTCTCACAAAATACATATTTCATTCTTCCTGTGAATCCTTGTAGATCACTGTTTTCTCATTATATTTGCCTTACTGCACTATTATTTAATGATTAATATGCTCAGTACTTGGGTGTGACTATTAGGGGTGGGTAAAATGCTTGTATATTCTTATAGCTGTTGACTGTGCCTCTTGCTGCCTTAGGTAATGTATTTATATTGTGGAATTCTCAAGCAATTTTAACTTCCAAACATTGTGGAAATCCTGGGTTTTGCCTGAACCTTTGATAAGATATTGTGGTTATTCTTTGTATGGAAATTCGTTACTACCTTTGTTTGCCACTATAGTGCTGCTCTTGTGATGTCTGCCTTCGTTTCTTATTTAATTGTTGGGATTCAGATATAAATGGTAAAAATTCACAAATGAAGTCAAATGAAACTTCTTTGTTGAAAAGGCTAGATTGATAACTAATATGATGTCTGTTATCTATAACTAAATAAAGATCATCTCTCTTATAATGCCATGACATTTAAGGGGATGCAATGGAATTTTAGGATTTAAAACAAGTTAATATTTGATCTGTTATTGTTTTGGAATGCGAATTTACTGCTATGTATATGTATAAGTTAGTTTCAACTCCCAAACATAAATCTATCGTTCTTTTCTTAGCTGCCCACTTGCGATAACCTTGAGAGTATTAACTTAGTTTCATCTTTGTTAGAGGTATTGCTGTAGATCCTTGTGAAATACTGCAAATCCTAGTCGTTATTGTCGGGAAATTACCAAGATGGTAGTTACTATGATAACTTACTTTTTGTAGTTGTTCGTATATTTTAGAACCCCATGCCCTTAGACATGCTTTTGTATCATATTATTATTGTATTGGGGTCTTTTCCCTTCGTGCGAGCTCACAAACTGTTAGTTTCAAGAATCTTTAATTTGGAACCCCTGAACACACGGGTGGCAAAGCAATCAGGAGGACAAAATATGATGCATATTCTCGTTGCTTTTACTTAAGATTGATTGTTGGTCGTAGCATGACATGAATTTAAAGCCTCGATACGAACCTGATTCAGTCACTTTGTCTTTTTTCAGAGAGTACAAGAGTTCAGTAAGAGTTTGAACCAAGCAGTGAGACACAAAGTATCAGCATTGGCTTCAAGAAATCGATGATGCAAAGAATATTTAGGATGAAAGGCGTCGTCAAGTCGACTATTTATTCTGTACCTGGAATCACTTTTGTACTGCCCAAAGTTTGTGAGAGGTAGTGATGGGCAAAACCAATACTCAGTTGGCTGGTTTTTACAACAGGAAAAACTATGTAGTTAATTAGGTTATCATTCTTCAATTTTTGTGGTCACAATCTTGTCATTTGAGTGATTAATTGAATCCTGTAAGAAGCTTTTTTATGAGAATTTACTGGAAAGAATTTTCTTATACCATTTACAGTTATCGACTGTATATTTGAATTTCAGGGTATTTCACAATCTTGTCATTAGTATTGGCATGGATGCCAATTTCTCTCTAATGATATGGTTTTGGATTTTACATTTTAGGTTTCAAATGTGTCATTGGATATATAATTATATTTATTTATAAGTTGGTATTTGTCAGTAGTAGTTTTTTCCTGTTTTGGTATGAAAGAAAATTTATTTGCCATCACCAGAGAAAATGTATAATTGCAGGTCAAGACAAAAATTGCAACATCCACCTCCTAATTCCTAGAACATGTCTCACTTACAATTATACAAATTGATTTCACACCAGTGTCTTCCATTCCATCACTGAGTTAACTTGTTGGTTTCTCACCGTACAAAGTAGTTCTTCAAGTGTGCATCTTGGAAAATGCTTTTGTTCCATCCTCATGTTCCAATTTGATTCATAATGTTTAGCGTTTGTTTAAGTGTGTGGAAATGAGAATATGAATGAGAATGACACTCTTTGTGTGTAAATGAGGAGCATTTGTGTGTAGACAAATAGGATAACAAGGTTTTTATGTTCCCTACGAGGAAATCGCATTTCCTCATTGGTGTAATCTCATTCCATCAATTTTGAGGCACTCATTTTTTTGCCTAGGGAGAAAGTGTGAGAATGGGAATGAGAACCAAAATTACGCACAAATTTAGTCATTCTCATTCCCATTGGAACATTCTTAAAGAAACGCTACCCTAGTTTTTGTTTCTGTTCCAATTCGGTTCTGGAATTTGCCTTCCCTTCCAATTTGGTCTATCATGTGAGTCCCAAGTGTGAAGATTGTTAGCACGTAGGCAATACACGTGAACATTTCACGTTAAAAAAATATACTCCCTCCGTTCCAAAATAATTATCTCATTTCTAAAAATAATTATGTCAAAATAAGTGTCTTATTTCTATTTTAGTTAATTTGTTTATCATAAATTACCAATTGCATCCATTTATAAATGAGTTAAATTGGAGGCATGATGGTAGCAACAAATGATGGGAAAAAAAAATCAACTATGAGAATCCTTCATTTTTACAGATCGTTAAATGTGAAATTTATTTTGAAATGGAGTAGTAATTTAGTATTCCTATATACTTTTTTTATGGTTATTCCTATTCCTAAACCATATCATAGGCATGAGATGGAAATGAAAATAGGATGTTTCCAACGGTTTTCGTTCCCAATCCTACCAAAAATATATACAAGTGCAACCTCTATTTATAGGCATTACCCGCATGCAGATTGAAACCAACAACATTTACATATGATGCCTCTGTCATTTAGTTATGTAATTAAAGTCTTAATTGGTTTGCACATGTTTTAAAACCAGAGGGAGTAGGTGATTTTTTTTTTCTGTAGTGGTTGGAGAGGAACACGAAATACTTCTTATAAAGAGTGGACAACTCTCTCTTGCATACGCGTTTTTTGGATGAAAGGATGCGACTCCCTTATCCCGAAGGAACAAATTCGTGAGGACGCGGGAACAACTACTTCAGTCCAAAGCGGACAATGCAAGCAAGTCTCCATCTCGTCCCCGACCTGAGCAGGGGCGTGACAAGACATGTATACACAAACACTACAACTACAAGCATATGCGTGTAGCCTAAGCTTTGTTGTACTCCAAAATCATCACAGCTAAATGAAGTAAAAGAAAAAAGAAATGAATTATGAACTTGAATATCTTTACACTCAAGCATTTCAATCTGTACAAAACTTCTATAAAATGAAAAAAGAAAAAAATTGTACAGAGAAGTTACACACATAACAACCTAGCTAATCGTCTATGCGCTGTATCTCACCCATCATGATCCGGTTGCTCGTCACTTTGAAACCCAGAAGAGCAGGATCGATTTGCCGGCCTTTCTTTCCCTTCTTCTTGCCGCTCCGGCCTCCTTGTGATCCGTCTGCTGCTTCAGAAGATCCTCCTCCGGTTGCATGAGCTTCTGGCAGAGAAGTCTTCTTTGCGTTGCTCTTCAGCATGTCGATGAAGGATGTTTCGGAGACATCGGAATCACTGCAAGAGGAAGTGCGCCGAAAACGCATATCTTTCTTCCCGGATGCCTGGATGTCAGAAGGTTGGTGGGCTGAGTTCCCGCCTTGATCCCGTCTTCCAGCTGAAGATTTTACGGAAAAAGATATTAGTTGACACTTGACAGCTGCTATTTCATAGAATGCACAAAATGAACACACAAAGGTGCACGCACCCCCTATACAATAAGATACCGTGCAAATGGCAAATCTCCAGTAGACAAACACTCTATGTGGTCGTGCTTTTCCTAAATTGGGTGTTCCAAAATAATTGACCGGATTATGCATGGATTACCAAAATGTCCTAGGGAGAGTTGGTTATTGGTTATTACTCCCTCCGTTCCAAAAGAAGTTTCCCATTTCTAAAATTGTTGCTTCAAAATAAGTTTCCCGTTCCTATTTTCGTTAGTAAACTTACCATGGATTGTTGATGATAGCACACGAGGGTCGAGCGCAAAAGTGATAATCTCTAACTTTTGCAAATGGTCTAATGAGACTTATTTTGGAACAGAGGGGGTATTTATTACCAAATGAGTGCCTTAGCAGGTAGAGGGCATGACGAGAAAGTAGGGACTATTATAGAAGATCATTATGCCCTAGAGAAAGCAGGGGAGGGGGAGAGAAAACATACCATCAGGGGCACCACTAGAAGAGTTCTTCGCTCTAACAACGGGATCTGAAACCAGCTCAGCTAATCCTTCCTGAGATTGTGAAGCCCGTGCAACTGGAGGTCGTCGTAGCAGGATGTTATCTTGTCCTTTGGAAAGAATGACGGGTACCCTGCCAAAGCAAGGTAGATAAAGATTGTGTAAGAATACATATGAGAGAATTTACCAGACATGTTGTCCAATACCTATGTAGATACCCAAATGAACACATTGGAAAAATTTGATAGAACAAA
The DNA here is from genome assembly GCA_036897685.1 of Monsonia emarginata. Classification (NCBI taxonomy): domain Eukaryota; kingdom Viridiplantae; phylum Streptophyta; class Magnoliopsida; order Geraniales; family Geraniaceae; genus Monsonia; species Monsonia emarginata. The sequence continues at coordinate 5,593 of JAYMSY010000510.1, read as the reverse complement.
AATGTAATTGGGGTGCGAACAATCTATACAGATTAAATGAGCCATGGGTATCACAGTTGTTTCTTATAAACTATTAGAGCCCACTTCTAAATCAGGTTGAGGCAATTTCGATGGGACTTTTTTTGCGAGAGATTTTGATGGGACTTTTTTTTGCGAGAGATATTGATGGGACATATTTGAACTCACTAAAATGCTATAATTTGCAACATGGAAAGTTCTACAGATGATGATTCTGGGTGATCACAGAGAGTACTGCATAGCTCACATGAATTCAGCTATCTGGATTTCAATAAAAAACAGGATATATTCAAAAACTTACCGATCCTTAGCCATCTCCTCCGTGGATGAATTAGAAGGTCCTCCAATCTTGTCATTGTAGAAGTTTGCATTTCCACCTGGTACCAGAATAACAGAAAATATCAGCATTAAAATGACTGCAAAGCCACAAAAGAAAGGATAACGGGGTCAATAATAATACCAAGTGATGAATGCCTGCTTAGAGCATTGATTGCAGCCTCTCCACCGGTCAATCCCGATTTCCCGTCTGCGCTTTCTTGATTGTCAAAAACTGGCCGCTTTGTCAAACGATCACTTTTGGGCCCAGATTTCCTCTCATCCAAATCTGAGAACTCTTTATTGACAGACGACTTGCTAATGTCAGTCATATTAGAATTTTGGTATATCATCTGAGCAGGCTCATTAATGCCAGACAAGAACGGATCAGTCTTACCCAGTGCTCCAAAGTCAGATCTATACTGCAACTTTTCATTGCCTTCCATGGTCTGCTCATGAGCAGAAGGGACCTGAGGTGGTTCACCTGAACTAGAACCATATGACCCTACAGCAAAGGAGTTACTTAGACCTGCTTCTCGATCAGGAAGATGACTGAACAGGTGTTCGGAAGATGGAGCTCGTCTCTCAAAGGGTACCCCATTAATCATATCTGGTGATTCAGTAGGCTGATGGACAGATTTCTGATGAAGCAACTCCATCAACAATTGTTTCGACTTATTGTCATTAAAACCTTCTGACATCCATAAACTTGGATCATCTGACATCCTACTCAATTCTAACTCCCTTTTCTGCCGCTCAGAGTTGATATGCAACTGTTGCATCCGAGATTCCATCCAGTCATTGGTAAGTTGCTCATTACTCTCAGGCCAGCGGCCATCTATTGCATCCATCTGTGAAAGATGAAATTGGTTGGGAACTACAGGTTTGTGAGTATTATGAGGGGGAATACCAGAAGAAAATGCTCCCAATGGACCACCAGATTGCAAACGTGCATTTGAGTCCTGCCTATCTAAACCGTGCACCCGGGCCATGGCTTTTGCAACATCTAGATTCATTCCAATGCCATTAGGCATAGACATTGTCCGATCGAAAGGCAATGAACCAGGCTCGTGAAGCCCTTGACGAATTCTATCTTGAAATGAATGGTTCCGCTCAAGGGGATTCAGCTGCTCATCATGAGATGGCCTCAACTGTTGTTGAAACAAATCTAGCGGGCCAAACCCTGATGAATGTGCTCGGTGAACACCAGAATGACCCTTGTAAAACCGATCAGTTTCATCAAGTGGCCACATAGACCCAATATGCCTCTCTTCTTCAATATCATTCCGCTGCCTCAAACCCATCAAAAGCTGCCTCGCCTGAAGCTGTTCTTGTTGAAGGATCTGATGTTCCAATGGTTGCATTTGCCCATGCTGTGCACGTGATAATAGCTCAAACAAATCCCTTTGATGCTCTTGTTGTGCTACCTGACCATATTTCGCTTGAATAAATTGCTCCAAAGATGGATCCACGTGCCTCGGAGGATGATGAGAACGTTGCTGAAGTTCAAGTAGAAGTTGCTGCTCTAACAAAACTTGATCCAGTGCATTGTTAGCCCTAATAGGATCAACGCGTGACTGCCCAAGGGTTGGATCATGCATTTGGGTATGTAGCAACTGCTCAAGAAGTGCCTGGCGAACTTGAGATTGCTGTTGCTCCTGCAACAACTTTTGCTGTTGCTCTTGCAACAACTTTTGCTGTTGGTGAAATTGCTGCTGCTGCAACTGATGCTGCTGGAGCTGAAGTTGCCGCTGCTGTTGCTGCTGTTGCTGTTGTAGCTGAAGGGCCAAAAAGTGTTCGAGATCTGGGACGGGATGGTTGCCCAGCTGCTGCGGGTGGATGTGATTCTGACTCGAAACATGCTCCAGAACTGATTCATTCAAATGTGCATGTGGAGAGAACAGATTTCGCTGTTGGAGCTGCTGTTGCTGAAACTGCCTCGACATAAGCTGATCTGACATGTCAAACCGGTTGGATTCCAGTTCCATGCGTGATAAATGCCGAGCCCCCATGGCATCTTCGTACAAGTTGCTGTCAGCAAGATTATTTTTCCTATATACATCAGGCCATGCCTCTGGAACATGAACCTGATCACCCATGGCACCAAAGGAGGCAGCCTTTCCCGCACTGGATGGCCGAGTATGTTTTGTTTGGTTGCCTTCAAGCTCAGACCATAACAGGCCAAAAGGGTGGAGCTTACTATCATTTAGATTTATTCCAGGTTCAGCAAGATCATTCGAGAGAGAGGGGTTTGCAGTGCGATTTGTTGAAGTATCATGGATACTACTAGAAGATCTTCCAATAGGATAACCACTACTTCCAGGTCTTCCAGGAAACACAATCTCTGAGAGAGAGGAAATAACCATTATGAGTGGTAGGTAGAAATTATGCGGTTCATGCAATTAAAAACATAAACATTAGGAAATGAATGCAATATATAAATAAATGAACTTTCAAAAACAAAACCTTCATCCTGTGTGATGAAATCGTTAAAGCTTGGACCCTCGGATTTTGGCAGCTGCAAAGGAGCTTCATGTTCATGAATTCTTGATTGAATGTGCTGAGGCCCAGGACTGCTAAACTCAGACAATGGTTGGAACAGGTCATTTACGGCAGATGAACTAGTGCTGTGCATGGCTGGAGCAGAAGTTGGCAGATTAGCCTCCAAATTTCCTCTTACAGATCCAAACTGTTCTAAGTTCGAATTTGGATCATAGCTATTAGCATACTCATCACCACCTTTCAGATGTGGCATTACCTCACCCAATTCAAGGAATGGTGTTCCTTCTGGGGCATCTGCAAGGCGGACTGGCAAGTCTATACCGAAAAATCCTTGTTCAAACCATGATATAATGTCCACACCAAGAAATGGTCCCTGTATCTCTCCTTGAGGATCAAGATAGAATAAACTTAACTCCTCAGGTAAGATACCCACATCTAACTCTTTTCCATAGCCAATCCTTCCAAGATGATTAGTATTTCCATTATCATCATGCCTAGCGGAGGAAGAGACGTAATGAGAACTTGGATCATCGAGAATCTTGGATCTCAGGCCAAAAGCAGTGCCAGTGTCAACATCATCAATCTGGGGATGTTTGATGAAAGAATCCATATGACAATTTTCATCAGCAATCTCGTTAGCCCCAACAAAACTACCATTACTCTTGGAAGCTATTTGGTTCGATTTATCTGAGTTCAACACAGTAGCTTTATCTCCTCCACTGTATTCAACATCTGCGACAAAGTATATTCATTGTATGCTGAATCCGATTTTGATTTATAGAAACAGATTATCACAAAATAAAGTAAACAGTTACCATCAACTACGTTGATTTGTGAACCATAATTCAGCAAGGTGCCATCAGTGTCAGCATGACATGCATCATCCTTTATCACTTCAGCTGATATGCCAAGAGAATCTTCTGCCAGTTTTCCCTCAGTAGATTCCACATCTCCAACACCTACAAAAGAAATTGGTTGTAAAGTTTGGACAGAAAATACATCCTGGTAAAAGGGGACTTCGCTGTAGGAATTGCATGTAATTTACCAGTAAAGTTTTCAGTTGATCGCCCTTTTTTGAATGAATTGTAATTGACCCCACTACTTGTCGTCTTTCCTTTCCATATCTCATTAAGAATACCCTGTTCGAATTCATGATTCCAAATAAGAAGCAAACATGAGCAATTTAGCCAGTTATTCCAAACTACTATAAAGGAGTAAAATATTAGCCAAATACGCGCAAGAAGCAAAACAAATACAGTGGAAGCGGTATAGTACAAGATCACTACCTCTTCTTCTGCACCAGGAGTAGCAAAAGCCAAAGGTTCTATTACGCCTATTTGTGTTATTGGGGGTAACTCCTCCATCTCATGAGGCTTGTCAGCAAATGATGGTTCAAGCTTCTGTTTGCGATATATGTCAAGCAGTTTCCCCCTTGGATAACAAAAAGCATCAGAAGAAATTGGTTTCCCAAGGATGCTTTCATTTTTCTCAAAATGAGCAGCACCAATGGTGTTCACAGATGAAGACCTGCCAATACCATTGCCCCTTCCTCGTCCAGCAGCAAATCCTATATTTGCACCCTCTGTCTTTCCTCTCTCAAGTGCAAATCCAGGTGCAGCTCTGTAGGGAGTTGGACCCCCAGTATGACCCCCCAATCTGTGACGGGGCCTCCATTTATCACGTGAATCTGAATCGCGTTCAGTGGTTGTGCGGTTGCTGCCTACAAAAGATTGATTGTCATTGTGAGCATCATCCTTCTCCACATCTGTCTTCTTTTCGGTTCGAGATTCTCTCTCTTTCTCATCAGGGCCCCACCTAGATGACCATTTGCTATCACGGCGTGCTTCATGCCCAGAGTTGCGAGCATTACCATCATGCCACCTATCAGAAGATGGCAGAGCTCTAATGTCACTTGCTTCTCTGACAGAAACATTGTCAACGCGGCGATCTGCTTTCCGGCGATCTCTTCGATTGCCAAGCAGGCCAGTTTCTCTTTCCTCTTCACGCCAGCGGCGACTACTGTCACTATCAGTAGGGTTCCTCCTCCAGTCTTTCTTGTCCTCAGATGCATCCAAACGCCATCCTTCTTTCTGGTTCAGCTCAGTACCATTTCCAAGAGAAATGGAATTTGGAGGGCGTATCTCCTGTTACACACAACAGAACTACATAAATAAATATGAGCGCATCAAAAGAACAGGTCGAGTATTTGATGTCACAAACAGGTCCAGTAAGGAAGAGAAAGGGTTCGTGTTTTTATACATGAGATGACGGACCAGAATCCAATAATCATTTACGCACTAGACATCCCAGAATAGATATTATTCCAAGAGTCAATTTCTTTTTCAACATTCAACTTAAATTTAAAAAAACTGCACATTCATTAATAAGATAATTCATGAGCATGAGGTTACTGCATAGTACCAAGAACAAACAGAATGAAGCATGGATTAATGCGGATACAGGATATGGACCATATGGTCATTCATCAATATGGCTGCAGGGATAGGCTAATCTTCGAAAAGTTGAAAATGGTAAGAAAGAAAGCATATTATTTATTACTTGAACTAATGCTAAAATTTGTTAATCAAGTCAATATAACACCGTCTCTGCTTGAACCTACCATCTTTGCATCACTTGGTTTGGCATAGAGCCACTGGGGTGACAAAGGAATGCTGTTTTCTGAAGTCAGTTGATCTGCACCACAAACCGATTTCAAATCATCAAATTCACGAGCCAAGGAGTAAACAAAACCAGTAGA
>JAYMSY010000509.1:0-11710 GCA_036897685.1 Monsonia emarginata | reverse complement strand
CTGGAGCTCTTTCGCTTGCTCCACCGCTCGAGTCCCCTCCTCCTCCACGCTGCTGCTTCCCATCGTCCCCTCGCCGATGATTCAATTTTCGATCTTGATCCTCAACTAAACCAATCGAATTTGGAACTTTCTTTTTCTTCCGATTTGGTTTCTCCTTTCAAATCAATTGTAATTTTATTTTATTTAGAGATGGTCTTTTCTTTTCGGGTTAAAAGACAGTGGTTTTGTGTCTGTGACTCGGACACTAAAATGTACAGTATTGTATACTATGTATGATTTGGTCACACAACAACGCACAGCCTCCACAACTTGTACGCGTCAGTGATTATTAAGTTGGAACTTGGACGTACACGCACTTATCACATCCTACCAATCCACGCACTTTTGGGCACCACACACATATGTTTAACTTCAACTTTCACTCTAATATTCGGTTATTTGAAATGAAAATACACTTATTGTTGTGGATATCTTTCTCTATTTTTTTTTTTCACATTTTAGTCTATCATCTCCAATGTAAATGATAGTTTTGGAGGAGTTAGATAGATCTTACTTATTTTTATGAATTTTATTTTTTTCCGTCAAATGTTATTTATTGTTTAGAGACTTAAATTAATTTTTAATTTGTACATAGAGTCCACGCATGTATAGCTTTATTATTTGTTATGACGTTTAATTTATAGTCTGATTAGCTAATTATCCTCGGATGATTACATTTATCTCTAAATTTTACTCCCTCTATCCCTTGATAAGTGTCCTCTTTACCAAAAAAAAAAAAAAACTGTTCCAAATTAAGTGTCCTTTCCATTTATGGCATAAATATTTTACTGAATTTTTATTTTTGCCATTTAACTTAGATTCCCTTTCTGCACAAAGTTTGAGAAATTTGGATGGGAAACAAGGGTCAAAAAGAGGGATACTTTTTAAGGGACGGAGGGAGTACTAGATATGACAAAGTTAATGCATTGGAGATGCTCTTATTACTAAAATACTCTCTCAAATGAATTGATCGATGTTTTAACATAAGTGCTCATTTAGATTGGATTTACAGTCAAATTCACTATTGATCAATGTTTTAACATAAGTGCTCATTTAGATTGGATTTACAGTCAAATTCACTATGTCTGTCATGAATAAGTTCAAATCAATTGTGTTTTATTAAATGATTGATTTAATTCTAAAAACATGTTTTGAATTAAAGTTTACTGTTGGTTGAAAATAAACACTTGTTTGAAACTCAGAATTATTTTGAAAATGATATTATAATCATGTAAAATAAACATAGTTTCTTGTAGGGATTTGCAACAATCATGGTTTGCACACTCAAAAGAAAAGCTCATTTTCATAATTAATTCTTCTCCTCGCTCAAATTCGATCCATAGGCAACATTATAATTCCGATCTCTTGAACCAACCAAGAAAATTATTGTGGTAAAGTTTGGTACAATAAACTTATTTTAGCTTTCAATAGTGGAGTTCATAGAACCGATAAGGCACAACATAACAGAAACGGTTCAGTCGTGTGAAGAGGAGAACAAAAGAGTCAATTCCCCATATTTGAGTAGGAGTAATTATATATACACACAACTAAACAAAACTATCATCTTTTCTCATTGAAAGCAAAACTGAGAATAACAGTTGCCAAAAGATTACAACAGAACAGCAGAAGCAGAAGCAGAAGCAGAAGCAGAAAATAGTGAATGACATGCTACAATTGCCTACATACAGGTTATGTTGTAGAGTTAACTCCTTACAGGTTGTTCCCCAGTCCAGTACGTTTTCACAGAAAGAAGAAGTTTCTCTGGATTAAATGGTCCGCTTTCGTGATCCATAATCCGGCTTTTCCATCTCATCCCATCTGTTATGCTCTTCACTTTTGTGAGTACCTCTACACTATCTCTGAATATAACTGTTCCTTCCGGCCGCAGAACTCTATCCATCTCCAACAAAATGTAGCTAATGTTACACCTTCAATAAACACACATTTAGTCACAAACCAATATCTCCACTTCAGTTCATCATATATAACAGCATAATATGTCGTGCGTGCTTTACCTTTCCTGATACATGCTGAACACCTTGCCAGCATGGATCAGATCATACGTTCTTGGATATGTTGACAGTGCCTCACACCAATCGTGGTATGTCCCAATAAAACCCCGTTCGTAGATCACTCCAAGAGTATCCGGGTTGGAATTGGCAGGCACAATGTTCATGACCCACACGGGGTATTTTACCATGACAGCAGCAAATCCACCAAGATACGCATTCATGTCCATCACGTTCCTGTATCTTCCTTTTGTCAAGGGGTTGATGATCTTTTTATAATGTCCCAACCTGACCTTCCACAGGTCATTATCCTCTTGGAATTTCTGAGCATCTATCCCTTGTAATGAACCACTGGCTATTCTGGGAGGGAGAGCAAAAACTCTCTCGGGCCATCTCTCCAATGCACCGCCAGCAACTTCATCGGGGTTACTGACATTGGGAAGTGGGGTTATGCAATCTTCCATCAGTGTGTACCTGTTTTGCAGTAGTTATGAACCAGTCACCTTTAAAAGTTGGCAGAATTCAAAAGTAATATGCAAAAAAATATATGATTAGTTAGCATTAGCACCATCCATTATCTGAATTATCTGACTTGCAAATCTGAGGTTTTTTATAAATTTCCCTGCTCTTGACACACTCAATGTGGTTGATGGGCTTTTGCCATATGGCAAGATCGCCATTTTCAGCTACCTTCTTCCAACACAGGCGCGCGGCAATATCCTCAATGGTGTCTTGCTCTTGTTTCAAATCTTGTTCACTTCTTTCCCAACCTCTCCAGTATTTCTTCCAGTTGATAGGAGGGCCGGATAGAATCCAATAGCCACCAGGCCTCAGAATCCTGTCCACTTCAGTCAAATACAAACCATCTGCAGAAAAACAATAATGTTGAGATAAGAACTCAAACCTTCTAAGTTGGATCACTTACATTTGTAAAACAACATCAGATAAGGGTAGACCTTACCGTACTTGTTCCAGGGTATCAAACAACGGGAACAGTGAGCCATGTCAAATGCCCTCGCCGGGTAAGGAAGCCTTTGTGTAGCCATAACCCCAAGCATAGCAGGAACTCCTCGCTCCAGTGCAAACTGGACCTGTGCTTCATGTGTATCCTTTGGGGCAAAAGACATGGTTAGGATGTTCCTCCTCAACAGATAAGCTCCCCAACTTGCAACCTTAACAACCGTAGCAGTTAAAAATGTCTCATATTAGCAAAACTAAAAAACAAAAATAAAAAAAAGACCATCAACATGAAAGATTAGGTTAGTTTACTGACCCCACAGCCTGTATCAATGGCTGTTCTGATTGTTCCAGTGGTTAGAGGAATGAGCTTGTTAATGTCATCAATATATTTGTCAGCTCCTTCGGGGAAGGTTGTGCCTCCTCCGGGGAATCTGAACCGATCACCTTCAACCTGAATCCAATTCTGAACAGCCTTCTCAATACTGAGCTCTTTGTGCGGGATATTGTCATACCAGGCAAAGTCCCGGCTTTGAGGCCATTTGAAAGGGATTCTGTATTTAGGTGGAGCTGGTATCAAGCAAAAGAGGACTTCTTTCTCTGTGGGACAATGCCTCTCTCTATACCTTAACATGTCCCTATCAAATTTCCTCGATCTTGGGGGATAATGACAAGGTGCATACTCACTGTATGACATATCACAAGCCGGGATGTTTTGAATTTCAGCAGATTCATTGATAGTAATCTGATGATGGCTATCAAAATCGAGGGAGACGGGTGATGATGATGATGATGGTGGTGATAATGATGTAGGGGGATAGGAATGGGGGTCACCCCCGGTCCCAGGAGCTCCGTTACAGCCCACTCTATTATTATAAACCTCATATTGGGTAGAAGGGATAGGAACTGTATTTTGCCAAGATCCTAAGATGTAAGATATTACACAAAGACCACTAATCCCTAATATCCAAGTGAAACGTTGTGTTGATGAATCTGCAGTGTGTAAATGCTTTGGGGATCCTCCACGCTCCTTGGCCATTACAATTACAACCTATGCATAAAAGACGCAGAATGCTCCTCATTTCATCATTAGAAACAAACTAAACTAACAAACTAGAACCATGTACATACTGAGTGCTAAATAAAGTGAATAATGAAATCTTTTTCCTTTCTCACCAATTAAGAGGTTCTATCTTCAAAAGTAGATATTCTAAAGATGATAAACAAAAGGTCCAAATCTCAAGAGAAACAAATGTGACCACTTCTTCATCTGTTGTTGGGGAGAAGAAATTAGCCCATCAAAGGAATGAAGTAAAGTTACAAGCTTTGATGGAGAAACAAGTGCAAGATGAAGGAAAATTCTAGACCCACAACTCAAAAATCACAAAGGGGCACTCATGAAGATGAGAAAAGAAGAGAAATTTTATATCAAACATAGTGATTATGAAGCAAGACATTATCAAACGCAAAAGTAGCAACCAAAAATGTGACAAGTAGAAGAAGGTCTCAAGGAAAAGGTAAGAAAAGTTACGAGCTTTCAATGTGCGATATGTTGCAGACAAACATGAAACCCAAAACTCTAATCGCAATGCAGCACTGAGATGAGAAATTTTATATCGAGCATGGCAATTATAGAAACAAACATACATAATATATAGCAGATACAGAGGACTAACGTAGCTCCTGAATGTTGAGAACGAAATTGTCATAAAAAAAGAACATAAGCTGGAAGAAGAAGAGGAACGTACCTCCTGAAAGTAATCTCAGCTAACTCTTCATCACTCGTTGAAACATAATTATTATATATTTCAGAAGCTGATTGAACATGAAAACTTATGGGGTTTTTTTTCTCTCTTTTTTGTGTGTGTTAAAAGGAAATGAACAAAAATAGGAGGTAGATAGTAGATAGACGATGAGAAGAAGTAGTAGGGGAAGCAAGAGGAAGAGAAGATTAAGGAAAGTTCGCTCAAAATGGTAAGGTTCAAAATTAGCTCCGCCATTACAGGAGCTAGTGACTGATTACTGGTGATATCAGAACCAGAAAGAGAAAGAGAGACGAATATAGTATTGAAGTCGAGAAAGAAACAGAAAAAGAGATTGGGCTCTTTCTTCCTAATTCCTAGATCCAGTGGGCTGGGCTCGGATGGGCCGGGCCTTACAATTTGACATCTACTTCACAGGTCAGAGACAATCGGCGAGTTGTGGCCCCCACACGGAATGGGCGTTTGTCTCCCTCTAATTTGGATATTTTCTGAGAAATTTTAAGCTATCTGTAATTTGTAGCGAAGAGAAAAAGACTTGAGGAGGTGAGCTATGGTGGAATGGAAGTGAAGAAGAGTTATGAGATTGAGATGGAGAGGTGTGTGGATCTCACGTGCCAAGCCAAGCTTGTTATTATTGGTTCCTTTTGATTTTAGAGCATGAGCTGACGAGCATCTATTCTATTCCTCCAATCCCAAAACATAAACAGCTCACATATACATATATATACATACAGTATAGTTGACAGTTTACAGCTCAACCTGCATTTCCCGCGGATCCAAGGTCTCTCTTTTCTCCTCCTCTTCCCTTCGTTGTGCTCTTTGTATGAAGCAGAAGTGAGGGATTTTTAATTGTTGCTTTTATTCAAGTTTTCGGAGGCATTGCTTGATTTTCAAGTGGAGGGTTTTGTGTTTGCACTGCTAAAGCTAAACCCTTTCATTTTCATTTTCATTTTCAAGGAACTTCATTTTGCCCACTTCCCAACTTACTCAGTAACTGATTTGATTTGGGCAGTAATCTGAGTTGCGGATTGTTCTTTTGGGCACTGCCTCACTCACTGTTGTTCAATTACTACCTAGGATTAGGAAAGCTATTATTTTGACATCCCCTTTACAGTTTTCAAGTTTATATATTGCAAGAGCAATTTACAAATATGATAACTAGGGAAGCTATCATCTTTCAGGTACCTATGGAACTTGGTGTATCAGATGATGTTTGGTAGTACTTGACCAGAGCCATAATGGGCATCTGTCTATGGCCTCTTTGCATTCTCCTGCTTTCCTTCCAAGTGAACAAAACCATGGCAATCACTCCCGATGGTATGATGCTATTATATTTACAATCATGTGTTAGAAGGTTATTTGTAGTATATGACTTGTTGTGGCTGAAAGCAGCTTCCCAAAAAGTCTGTGGTCTGTCACTCTTCCTTATATGCATGGAAATGTAATCTAGTTAATTATATGGGATAATTCCTTTCATATTCTGCCAATGCTCCAGTGCGACACTTGTTAATTTCTTGTTACAATGGCATTCACTTAAGGTATCTTATACTTCCAGTCTCAGTGCATGCACATGTCTCTTCTGATGTTAATGTATGTTCGTATCTGATACAATCTTTATCATGCCATAAGCTTTGCTATAAAGAGGTATTGGATGGCTGTAAGCTCTTAAGGTTTGGTGCGTGTGATGATTTATGTTTTCTGGTCCCAAGCTTTACTGTAGAAAGAGACATTGGATGATCGAAATCTTTTCAACATCTTCATCTGAAAAAGAATACCTGAAGTTGAAATGCATGTAATAATACTTCATGCTATGCAGTTTCCACCTTCACTGTGTTGTGGCCTTGGCTTTGGTTCAAGCATGAAAAAATGGACTTTACCATTCTATAGTTTGTCTTCACCTCTTTCCTTTGTCAAAATGTTAACATGTGGAGTTGTTCTGCGATTTGCAGGTGAAGCACTTCTAAGCTTCAGGAATGCAATTCTTACTTCAGATAGTGTTCCTAAGTGGAGACCAGAGGACCCTGACCCATGTAATTGGAAGGGGGTGACATGCAATCGTAAAACAAAGAGAGTAGTATCCTTGTGAGTACATCAAACAACCGCTAAATTCCTCTTATCCTGCTCATCAGTTAGGTCGTGGCACCATTTTGATATTAGTTCTTGTACAACAACATCAATAAATGTCCACGTATTGAAATTTTGCTAAGTGTATATGTTGTTACTGACCTGTCAGGAATCTTTCTAATCACAAACTCAGTGGAGCTATCTCACCTGACCTTGGGAAGTTAGAGCACTTACAGATTCTGTATGTATTGAATATTGAGTACCTTTCTGTATGTATATGCATGTTATCTGCAAGACAATCCACATAGACTGATGCTGCGGATAATGTTTCATATGCTGTAGACTTCTTCATAATAACAACTTCTATGGCCCAATTCCTTCAACATTGGGAAATTGCACAGAATTGGAGGGACTGTAAGTACGACCTATTATATTTTTTACCTACTTCAACATGAGAGCCCTTTCAGCTGATAATGTCATGGTTTTTGAAGTCCTGCTGAGATTATAAGCTGGTTTTTTATTTGTTTTGAGATTAATGTACTCTTTGACAGATACTTGCAGAGTAACTACTTAAGTGAGCCTATCCCAAGTGAATTAGGAAACATTGCCAGCCTGAAACATTTGTGAGTTATCTCTTATTTGGTATCTTTTATCCCTTCTGTTTTACTTTACATGGATTCATGATTACATTAATTAATTGTGTATTCTGCTGGGAAGATATGTATGGATATCATATGCTGCTCCCAGTCCCAAATGTGTTAGTAGTCATACTAAGTGTCTGCATGAGTATCCATCTGATACAACTTGTTTAATGCTGTCTGGATGTGTTAGGGATATATCAAGTAACTCTCTCAGTGGAAACATCCCTCCTTCGCTTGGGAAGTTAGAGAAGCTTATTACTTTGTAAGCAACTTTTTTTGCTTACATTCATTTCAGTTTTTTTTTAAACATTTATTTCAGTTGTTAATGGTCCTTTGATGCTTTTTGATTAATTGATGTTCGGTAATTGCTGCATCATATGATATCTGATGTTTATCTCACTGAACATTTTGAAGTAATGTGTCAACCAATTTTCTGGATGGAGCAATACCGTCTGGTGGGGGGCCTGTCAACTTCTTTGAAAGCTCGTAAGTACAATCTGTCCTGTGTTTCTGAAATAAAAGATTCTATCCTTGTAAATCATGTTTCAACACTTGCATATCACTTGATGATTGCAACTCTACTCTGAAACACTGTGCAGCTTTGTCGGAAACCGCGGTTTGTGTGGAAAGCAAATTAACCTGTCATGCAAAAGCGGAGAGCCTGCACCAGGTGCTCAATCTCCTATGTCTGGTAAACCAACATGCATGATGCATCAATTTTTTGATGTTTTATCTCACTTTCACCAGCAACTTGTTAAGTGAACATTTTACAGGATATGTTGATTAAGGCACTAGCAAAATTTGCTACTTATTTGGTTGTCATAAAAGATTTATGTTTCTTTTGTTATTGATTCACTTTTTGGTGGAAACTTACTTTTGCGGTATTACTTTTCATGTAGCCCAAAATCAAGGTGGGAAAACAAAAAACTCAGGCAAGTTACTTACAAGTGCATCAGCAACTGTAGGTGCACTGCTTTTGGTCGCTCTTATGTGTTTTTGGGGTTGCTTTATGCACAAGAAGTTCGGTAAAAAAGACAGTAAAGGTCTTGCGATAGACATCAGTGGAGGTGCAGTTGTAACTTCTTTTTTATTATTATTTGAGAAATATGTTAGGGATTCCATTTGTCTTAAATCTGTACCTCCATTTTTTTCTAAAATGCTACATCTCTATTTACAAATTCATATTGCCTCAGGTGCATCAATAGTAACGTTCCATGGGGATTTGCCTTACTCTTCGAAAGACATCATGAAGAAATTAGAAACATTGACTGAGGAAGACATAATTGGTTTTGGAGGTTTTGGAACAGTATACAAGCTTGCAATGGATGATGGAAACATATTTGCTCTGAAAAGAATTGTAAAGATGAATGAGTGCTTTGACCGTTTCTTTGAGAGGGAGCTAGAAATTCTTGGGAGCATAAAGCATAGATACTTGGTGAATTTACGAGGATACTGCAACTCTCCTACGTCAAAATGGTTAATTTATGATTTCCTACCGGGTGGTAACCTTGATGAAGCTCTTCATGGTAAGATCCCTTTTCTTCCATGTTAATTTCTTACTCTTCCTCACATTTTCATGTGGGAGTTTTTGCATGTGCATGACATGGAGGAAAGATTGTTTCACTATTTTGATGGCATTATCTGCCTACTATCCTTATTCCTTAACCTGTTTCTTTCAATTTGGACATTGTGCATCATATAAATTGCTTCTTCAGAAAAATCCTCTTTTTTGTTTGGAATAATGATGTGTTGTGATCGTGTCAACAGAAAGAGCTGAGCAGCTAGATTGGGATGCACGCCTGAATATTATATTGGGAGCAGCAAGAGGACTGGCATATTTGCATCATGATTGTTCCCCCAGGATCATACACCGTGACATTAAGTCAAGCAACATTTTGCTTGATGCCAATTTGGAGGCACGAGTTTCGGATTTTGGATTTGCTAAACTATTGAAGGATGAAGAATCTCACATTACGACAATAGTTGCTGGAACATTTGGTTATCTGGCCCCAGGTAACCATGTTAACGTATTTTAGATTGTTGTGCTTACGTCTCATGTAGAGCATTGTTTTGTCCTGTCACCTGTAGTTATGCTGTCTTGCTTCCTTTCTTTAGTATAGATTATATAAGCACTCTGAAGCTCTATTCCTGAATACATGTACGTTTCAATTACAGAGTACATGCAGAGTGGTAGGGCAACTGAAAAGACAGACGTTTATAGTTTTGGGGTCCTAGTGCTTGAAGTGATGAGTGGAAAGCGACCCACTGATGCATCATTTATCAAGAAGGGCCTTAATATTATTGGTTGGGTATGTAATATGTATCCTGTCTAATCTATTCAGTATTTTTGCTTCGTTAAGATTTTTGTCTGCTGATAAGCATCTTTGAGATTGTGAGACAATGATAACAGCATTCTCTTTCTTTCTTTTCTTCAGTTAAATTTTCTGGTGACAGTGAATAGGCAACAGGAGATTGTTGATCTGCAGTGCGAAGGGGTAGAGTCAGAGAGCCTTGAAGCATTGCTCACAGTTGCTATCCAGTGTGTGTCTTTGGTTCCAGATGATCGGCCTACAATGCAAAGGGTGGTTCAATTACTTGAATCCGAGGTCATGACCCCTTGCCCAAGTGACTTGTACGATTCCAGCTCCGACTGAAGGGATGGATGTTCTTGAGTGTTGCACCCATGTCACACTGCAGTTCCATGGTAGATTAGTGTGTCGCTAGCAGTGAATGGTGCTCGGAATCTGGTATCCAGAGCAGTTTGGGGTTCCATTCATTTTTTGTGCAGAAGACGGTCCAATTCATTCCCCAGAGTTGGTTTGACCCTTGCTGGAGCATCTGATCATTCAGCATGATGGATATGTACGCGCTCTGTTTTGAGTATCCCTAAATATAAGTGTACATGACATTGTATAAATGGATTGTGTTGGAGAACAGCTAATGTAAAAAATGTGGTTCAGATTGAATAAGTATTGACTCCAGGAAAAGGCCTGTCTGTTATCATGCTTCAATGGATGAATGTTACTACTTGCTTCCACTTTTTATTTTTCGGAGCAAATCATTCTGTTTTGATTTTGAAAGCCTTGAACTTGAACTTGAACTGGTTGGTGTCTGGGGTGGTACAACCGTACAAGACCAAAAGAGTCGAGAGTGTTGATTTGAACTAATTGGGAAAACCCAGGATTTGTGTTGTTAGTACCAAATTATGACCCATTGATGAATTGGGTCATATGTTTTAGCATTAGTTTCCTTCAGCCTGACAAACTGCGCAACCCAGTTCAAGCAAAACAGATTCAAAGGAAATGTATGACCCACTTCAACGCCATTGCCGAGCAAACTAGGTACATTATTAAAGCATTCTATTTTACATTTCAACTCTATCTGCCGTCACAGTAACCAAATGTGTATTCAATTTCTTACAGTATTCTTCAAAATGTCATGAGTAATGAATCAGATGCATTTATCTAGAGTCCTCTTCTCCTTCGCGTTAGTTATTTACCTCTCGAGGCACCTTCTGCCATAAAGTCTGGAACGTTGATGAGATGCCATGCTGCAATCTCTGTACCAAACCTATTTCGGGTTTCTTTGCACCAGACAACAGCCACTGATAATCAGACAACGCATCATCAGATAGGGGTTCCAAGAACTCACACTTGCCTAGAATCTCGGGTGGGGGAACTCCGGCGACAAGGTTCGTATCCATCTTTGGCTTACCCTCACTGAGCTCCTCAGGCACTCCAACTTGACAACTTTCAAGAGAAGACGGAGATGCACCTGGAACTACCTCCTGCTTGAAAGGAAGCGCTCTTGCAGGTTGCAAGCAGAACTCTATCCATTGATGGACCAATGGAGATGGCCCTCTAACCCGCCCTCCAATTTCATCTGTTTTAACTTTAGAAGGAGCAGCAGGAATTGCCTGCAAGGACAAAAACAACTTTATCGTTGAGGAGCTATTCTTACTCACAATAAAAGGTTATTCTATTCAGTAAAGTGTGAAGGTTCTATCTTAGGAAGCACAGATAATTAGAAAACAAGTGTATCCAGCACAACGCCATGATGGGCACGGGACAGCAAGGGCTGGCATGCCCAAGTCTATTATATTAACTATAAAAATAAATACTATAACAGAAATGTTATATTCATCATCAATTATATTGCAGGAACAGCCAAAGATCCACTGTATTATAACTAGAAAATATAATTTCCTACAATTCGTCACAAATATAATTAATAAAAA
>JAYMSY010000508.1:0-11710 GCA_036897685.1 Monsonia emarginata | reverse complement strand
GGCAGCTGGTGTGACAATGAAGAGGTTTGCTGTTGCGCGACGGGTTCCCACAATTACAGTATCTCTTGATCAGACGAGCGAGAATGGAGATTTCCCTAAACTCACGGTTTGTTCTACTTCCCATTCCATCACAGCACTCTCTTTTTTCACCTATCTGCATTGCACCATCAGTTTCATCATTCTATTAATGGGTATGTCTTTTCTTTCGGGTGTTTGGATTAGATTATAATGTGATCAAACCAGATTATAATCACTAGATTCACGAGCTCAATGTTCCGTGCATAAAAAAAATCAGATTATAATCACCAGATTCATGAGTTCACTGTTTGGTAGATTAAAAATCAGATTATCATCACCTGGTTATTCTTTAAATTGAAAATTAAAAGAATAAGCTGGATGCCCCCATCTCTTGATTTTGGAGATTATAAGTAGGGAAAAAAGAATTCATTACCATCATAGTTTTAACTGCGTGATTGATCAGAAGTTGTATTTTAGCAAACACACGACTGATTTTCTTAAAAGTTACAAACTATGATTTATCATCCCGAACACCCTCTTCCTCAGGAAATTATGGCGGATCCTAATGATGTGAGCACGGAAGAACAGACAATGAGGGAATACATGAGACGGGACATTGAGAAGTTGTTGGAGATCCTCACGCCGAGGGAAAGGCAGGTCATTAGGTGGAGGATAGGACTGGAAGACGGGAGGATGAAGGCGTTGCAAGAGATCGGGGATCTGATGTCTGTGAGCAGAGAGAGGGTCAGGCAAATCGAGACTTGCGCGATTCGGAAGCTTAAGAGCAAGAAGAATGATGAATATTTGAAGCAGTATGATTACATTCTTTCAGAAACTGGTTGAAACTTTGAGCAGTTCCTGAGTTTTTTAGGCTTGAAATGAAGAGCTTGTGCTTTGCTTCCAAAAACATTTGGTCTCTTTTTTTTTCCCTTTGGTAGAGATGGAAAAAATGTATCTTTTGTTTATTCAGAGTAATGTAAATGTATATTTGGTTATGCTGTGCATAGAGACCATTTTTTTTCCCTCTCTTTATTTGAATTAATAAAAATAAGGATTGTCTCATTTTTTGGGGAAAATTTTGTTGCTTGCATTTCAATAGTGTGAAATTAGATTATTGATTGTTAATGGGAAATGTTACAAAACAATTGCTTATGCATTTTGATGTAATGGTTATCAATTGAGTTCTTGTTTTTTTTAGTTTAGATCCCGGGGTGTTTTAAGTGGGTCCATGTACACCATATGTTGTGCTGGCCAAATAAAATGTGTACTTGATGTGGTGTGATTCAAACACGGATTTTTTTGTTAAAATACATCGACTCCACATACTCAACGAGTCTTATACTTCTAAGCCAATTTTATTGATTGGGTTTTTCTTTTGGTATTTACCACGAGGTTCCTAAGCGGGTTTGCAGTTTGACATATTTAAGTCTTTTTACCACGCCCAAATAAATTTTCATTCGAGACTTAGTAATCACCAAATTAGGTTTCGGCTCTCCTAATTAAGATTGAGTTTTTTTTGTAAGCGTCATGAATGGAGTTTTGTTTTAATTTACTATTAAATTATAATCTTATCACTATTTTCAAATAATTTCTTTGTTAATTTTGCTTATTGCTCCCATCAAAACTTTTTTTTTGTTCGTGGTCGATTTTAGCATTCATTTTGATTTATTCTACAGTACATTTTTGCGTTATCGTAAACAAAACTAAATTATTTATAGGCTTCAAATTCTAACATTAATGATATTCAAAATCTAAGATAATTCGCGTAAAACCCGTAAATATACTCGACACATATTGAATCAGGTAACAAGATTTTTTTTTGATAGTATAGCAAGATATATTCAATTCATGCCAAACTAGTAATAAGAGTAAGATACATTTATCCAACTAAAATAGTGACTATCAATAGGAAAAAATTGGTCTATATGTATAAAAAAACAAATAAGTACTAATAAATAAATAGTTTTAATTAGTAGGTACTAAATTAAATTAATAAGTTTCCTTCTAAACAAAATTAAATTAATAACTTGTCCGAAAATGAAAATAAATACGCTTTTTATACATAACCCTTGAACTTTGTCTCCTCTCTTTGCGTCGGCTTTGGCAGAGAGAGAGAGAGAGAGAGAGAGAGAGAGAGAGCTGTGCACGATATGGGTATTGGAGCTACTGGGTTTCTTCAAAATTGAATTTGAGATCAGAAGAAGAAGACACTGTATACGGAGAAGAGGAACAATTCGAACAGTAACGGTCCATTTCTCTTCAGCTTCTCTTCTGTTCTTTATACTATTTTCTGTAAAACGAAACGAAAATGAAGGGTGGAGCGAAGAAGAAGAGCGGAGAGGGAGCTGGAGGTCGATGGCAGGGACGAGACCCACAATCTCTCCCAATGCTCAATGGCGATTACGAAGATTCGTCTCTCGTTCTTCGTCATCAGGACCAGCTGAGCTACGAGGATCAACGAGAAGAGCAAGCGCAGGACCAGCAAGAGGAGGAGGAGCTCGGAGAAGACGAGAAAGAGTACGAGGAAGAGGACGAGGAGGAGGAGGAGGAGCAAGAGGAAAAGAGCAAGCTTGATGAGGGCTTCTACGAGATCGAAGCGGTTCGTCGAAAGAGGATTCGCAAGGTCTCTCACACACACTCTCTTTTTTGTTACTTTATTTTGGTGATTTTAACCGTTATTTTAGCTTCTTTTGCTTGTTCTGATTTGTGGGTTTTTCTTGTATTTGTGTGTTGTATGTATATATTGTGTGTGAAAATCAAAAGGGTCAGCTTCAGTATCTCATCAAATGGTGAGTGCCTCTTCACTTCACTTACCTCTCCATGGTTTTGTTTCTATATTTGGTTCATACATGAAAATGCAGTTGAAAATGGTTGATTTTGGGTTTGATTTCACTATAGCATTTGCATTTGAAACTTGCCAACCAATATGTAATTTCATTATCATGCGTGTATACTGTATATGCGCTTACAAACTTAGGCTCAATAGTGAGAACAAACCTCGCTTACTTGCTTTATTGTCTCTTTGCTTCTCAAGGCGAGGTTGGCCGGAGACTGCTAATACTTGGGAGCCTTTGGAGAACTTGCAATCTTGCTCTGATGTTATTGATGCTTTCGAGGAGAGGTATGTAATTTCCTTTCTTTCCAGCAATTCCATGTCTCGTGTTTACTTGCGTTACTCTTGCTAAGATGCTGATACAAGAATATTATTGGTGATCCATGCATAGTTCACTTCCTTAAAATGAAAGTAACTCTTATTCTCGGACATCCCTGTTAGGAGAGTAGTACATTTGTTTTGAACGGATGGGGTATTTTCTTTTGTTTGGAACAAACAAGTAATTCACAGTAGTGTAATTTACTTCCCTATTCTTTTTACTTTGGTTTTCAGTTACTTGTGTATACTGCATACAGTGTTTGCTTGTTTAATTGTATTTGGTTTTTGCGTATCTGTAATCTTGTTCTTCTGCGTTAAAAGTTTGAGATCAGGAAAACATTCTCGAAAACGCAAACGCAAGTCTTCAGCCTCCATCACTCTACCAAAGAAAAAGCAGCAGCAGCATTCTGCCATTGTCTCCTATAATGGAACTGGAGTAGACTTTGATCAGTCTCTGGCCTCTGCCTCGCGAAACAATTTCGATCTTGCTGATCCTCATGTACCTCCTCAATCTGTAAGCTCAAGTCAAGCAAGAGAGGTCGATGGGGATGCCTTTGCTCTTGAGAAAACAAAGCTACACAATGTAAATGGTGGGTTCTCAAATGTCGGCAAAAAAGTTTATGGAAGTAGAGAGGGAAGTGAATATGATCCAAAGCTTAGTGAGCTTAAGGGAGCACTCATGACCAATGAGGTAAATGAGGATAAACTTGCAATACAGTTCCCCGAATCGAGGGCTTCAGAAGGAAGCTGCCCCAGTAATAGGCTTACGAAGAAGGTTGACTGTGTAGAACCAGCTCAGAACAATCGCCGTACTGGAGCTAAGAGAAGAAAACCTAGTTCAGTGAAAAGGTTTAAGCAAGATCTAGCCTCCTGTGCAACAAACGCCACTGTTGACTCTGGTGGTACGCATGAACAACTACGGAGCGAAAAGCGTACTGTAGCAGGGGATTTTTCTGGTCATAGGAATGCATCTGGTATCATTCAAATCATCCAGCCGATAAGCTATTCAGCTTCAATAGCAAACAATGTTCAGGATGTCTCAGTAATGTTTAAGGCCTTGAGGTTTGTCATCTAACTCTTACTTCCAAACCTTTTAAGCGATGATGCATTTAATACTCTGGTTAACTTTGTCTCTTAAGATCTAGTTTGGTATAGCTGAAACTGTTTAAAAGCTGCTGAATAAGTTGATGGAGGAATTGTTTTTGTGCAGCTATTTTAAGTAACAAAACAAAACTTGACAGAGTTCGGTAAAGCTGTGAATACATATTTTTGTTGGTCTTAGGTAGTGTAGAGGATTAGTCTTACACAACTCTTATATGGGCAGTAACTGCACTACACAAGTGTTGGAAAAACTATCCATCTTTTCTATGCTCATGAATCATGATCTAATTTTGGCCCGTCTATGTCTGACCTCTAAGATAAAGTATTGAAGCACCATCTAAATTTCAGTAATGACGTTCATAAACTAAGAAATCAAGACATTTAATGTTTAAACAGTGTTTACTTGAAAGTTTTGCTTGCAACATGCATTACTTCTCAGTTTCTTTTGAGAGCTTAGAAGCTATTGGGTGATGAGAAATTTTATTATTTTAATGAACAAACAAGATTTTCTTTCTGTGGAGCAGTGCAAGGGAAAACAAAGTTCAATAGAGTAGAAGTTGTGGATTAGTTTAGAAATGGTATAACATCATCAACACACTAAGAACATAAGATAAAAGCTCAAGAGATTGTTGTCCACAGTATCTGGTATTTAGCTCTGATAGGAATTTGCCTGTCCTGCATTGGCGTGTCTATAGGTTTGGATATTACGTACTCTTTATTCGCAAGAGAAGCTTTGTCGTCATTGGATGAAGTTCTCTTGTCAAGTCATTGTGAATAATATTTCCTTCATTTCAATAGATTTTTAAAGAATCAATTAAGGCTAGAGTAACGCTAAATTTTGTTTGCCAGTTTCCTTATTGAGGTGGTTGTGAATTTATGGACTTTTATGTTTATCCATTTCTGGTTTTAGCTTACCCCATTATACTCGTGTTATTCAAAAGAAGTTTTGCTGTTACCATGATAGCTATTAATGGACAAATATAGGATGCCTATTATGGAATTCATATTTTTCGGCGTTTCATACCCTCTGATATGAAGTGATGACGGAACTGATACTCTTTGTTTGTCTACCGTATAGGTCTGATGGAAAAGAAGTAATCGTGGATAACAAGTTTCTCAAGGCTACAAATCCACTTCTGGTATTTTTCCTATTTTGTTTTCTCATATTATTGCCCAATGTGATTAGTCTTTTATTCTTCAACATCGCAGAACTATAATTAGTTACACCCCTGTTCCAAATTAAGTATCACATTTGATTTTTGGCGGAAACTGAGGATTAGTGGAGTTAGCATTTCTCTTTGTCACCATCTCCTTGTGTGCTCTCACATGCAAAGACACGCACGTGGAATAATAATGGTAATCCTTGCATAGTGCACTTCTTTAAAGGGAAAGTCAACACTTATTTTGGAACGAAAAGAGTGATAGATACAAATTAGGTATTTGAAAAATGAAAATCAGATTATTATAATCTCGAAAGAAGCTGGAAAAAAAAGTGCCCCAACTTCTGATTTTGGTTATTATAAGTCATTAAGTTGGAAAAGAGGAGTTTGTGTGATCAGTTAAATTACAATAATACCCTTAATGCCCAACTTCATTGTTCTAATTGCATAACTGATTAAAAGTTGTACAAATTACAATTTGTTTTTGGGAAGCTAATCCAAACACCCTTATTTGTAAGTACTGTGATAGTTTTATTTCTCGTATCTAACTACACTGTCTTCAATTATGCCAGTTGATCAACTTCTATGAGCAACATCTCAAGTACAATCCCATACCGTAATTGGAAAAGATTTGGGCGTCGAGCACGCAGTGTTTCTACTTTTGTAGTTGCAGAAGATAGTTTAGGACAGCGACAGGTTGCATTCCTCTCCAAAGCGCAAAAAACTCAAGTCAGTTTGGTAGCGTCATCTCGTTCTCCTCTACTATATAATTTACTTGCAGTCCATCTTATCCGAAGGCATATCTGATATGGAAATATGTAGATGAGTAGAAAGTCTTTTGATAGAAGTCAACACTCAGCTTCTTGCTCTTTTGATTGATTCTCTTATTATGGTCTCTGTGGTTCTTTCTGATCCAAAATATATTGAGTCAGAGAACATAAACTATGTTCTATATGACATATACATTTGATGATCTATTTGTTCTGTTTCTTCCCAGATGATTGGTAGTATAGCTATAAGTATATATATATAGTATATAACATCTAGCTTGTAGGAGTTGGGAATTCACGGTGTTTTGTTAGCTTGAACTTTGCAATGAGGGTGGTTACATTATTGTGGCAGTTGTGATTATTTTTTAGATTGTTATTTGCACTTTTAGCAATTACCATCATTTGCAATGGAAAATTCCACAGATTTTTTCCTTTTCATTGTCACTGATTACTCCCTAAAATTATCTTATCCTCCAGGAATTATAATGAAGGTGTCACTACTTGTAGAGGTTGACTTTTTGCCTCTTAAAAGAAGTTTGACTTTATTTTTCTTTGGTAATCCTTTTTTTCCTTTTTTTTATGTAGAGTATCTAAAGTTTTTGTTATCGTATCTTTGGTGGAAGGTGAGTTCGAACTCATAATGTCATGACTGTGAGTTGAGTAGATTGACCGCTAGGGTCAACCTCTCTTTCATATCCATCGTTAATCTTGAAAATATTGTAGATAATTATTTTAAAAAAAAATACGAAAGGTCGGTATTTTTCATACTAATAATATCTTCTCTGAGAACTCTTATGCTTGGGCTAGATCGGCGAAGATTTCATAAATTGAGAATTAATTGGCGTGCACTCTACTCAAACTCACATCCTCATGGATGTGGGTCGAGTCTTGTGGTCATTTTATTACAAACGTTCTGTCGAGACATATATAAAAATCTCTCGGAAACACAATCATTCTTGTGAGAAAATCAGTAAATAATCACAAAATTCCATTGGAAAGGTCAACGATGCTTTTGTTTGAGGGTGGGCTTAACCTTGATAGCTAGATGCAAGATTTCAACCTCATTTATGTGCTCAAATTAACTATGTGATTCTCTTTTTCTTATAAGTTTGGTACAATACAAATCAACAATTAAGATCCTATGTGTTGAAGTTATCGAAGGTAATTTAAAAAATATCCATATATATTTTTTTTGGAACCATAAAAATATATCCATATATTGTTCTTGTCATTAGCCGTGTTTTCTGACAACAAAAACAATTATGTCTTTAGAGAGAAAAAAAAAGTCTAAACCACAAGGGTTGACGTAGGTGTTTGTTCAGCTTTGTCCCTTAAGCGTCATCTCGGGTTCGAATTTGGGGGCGTGTATTAACTGGAACACAACGCTTCGAGTGAGGATTAGTCTAATTGTGCTTTAAGGCTTAAAGGTGTCAACGCTATGCGGACCCTCTAAGGACACCTCATGGTTTACACCAAAAAAAACAAATCTAGACAGTTCAATTAAGAAAAATTATATCACTTATGTTAACTCAACAAACTATACTATACGTACATGTGTGAACGCCAGTATTGGAGCCTGAACAGTAGGGTTGTAAAAATTAGTTGGAACCATTTTGCATAGATTTCGATCGTTCGATTTGTCGCGCAGAGCTAACAAACCGACTGAATGAAGGCTTGGATGACAACTTTTTCCACAATCCATTCAGTCGGTCTGTCTATTCTGCCTGACAAACCAACTAAATCGAAATCTCACCCGAGACCCACAAAATGGCGTTTGCATCCAATCTGCACAGTCTCCATGCGACTGCACCACTGAAGATGCTCGAGGGCCCACTAATTGCAAAATGAATGAAATTAACAAATTATCCTTGATTAAATCACTTTTGAGCATCTTTTGAGTCAAATTAGATTAAACTAAAGGTCAACAACCAATACGGGTTAAGCATAAAAAAATGAAAAATCCACTTCAATTGATCCTTATATATAAACAAAGGTTGTTTATGGTTGGTCTCCAAGATAGCTTCTAACTCATTTACAAGTTTGTTTTGGAGTCATCACCTTCTCCACCAAACATCCCTTCTTTTCACCTTCATTTCTCACTCATAAGCTCTCTCATTTAGCTTCTCTCTAAACTCAACAAGCTTCTTCTTCTTCTTACTTTTTACTGAGATACATGGAAGAGAGAGGACCTTCACCCATAGTTCCTCTCCTACTTGTGGGTGGTTTGGGAATATTCATTTGCTGGCCAATCTTCTTGTCCTTTCTAGAAAGTTCCATGATGTTCTACTTGGGACTGCTTGGAGCTGATGACAGTGGGAGCTCCTCCTTCCTGCTCATGTTTCTGGTCATCATGTTGTTGCTCTTCATATACTCAGTTTCTTCTCTCTGTTCCACAGTCAATTCATTTGCTTCAACTGCAAGTCATGATGAAACAAGCAGCAGTGAGGTTGATGGGTTTGGGTTTGGAACATTCCTCATGATCTTGCTCTTCATTGTTACTTATAATCTGGTCTGAATCACAAGAGCATAAGCTTCATCTGCAGTTTCTGTAAGAAAAAAAATCATAGCAATATAATATGTATAATATACTATAATGTATACACTCTTTTTTGTTCTTTGTTGGCTGGTGTACTTAACAAATTGCTTTTGTGGGTTTTTCATGATCTTAGGTGTAGTTTGGTAACAAGTAACAACAAAGTGTATTTTCTGGGGAAAGTGCACTTTCTAGAGAAAATTAATTAACTTCACTTGTAGCTCAACGCGTTGTATGGCAGAAAGAAAATGAAATATATGCATATTTATGGAATATGAATAAGTTGTTTATTTAGTATATAATTGTAGAAAGTGTGTGTGGGGATTAACTAACACAACTCATAACCATCAGGTTACGAGTTCGAGTCATGCTCTTGCCCAAATAATCCGACCACCTGAAGTAGCCTATGAGTACATGAGTCGGAGAAAAGAAAATGACAGAAAGTGGGTGAGAAATGATAAAGTATAAGACACTACTTTAACATCAACTATACTTCCTAAAATCACACTCTATTTCTCCTTTAAGCTTATGTACTTGTCAACTATACTTTCATCAAATCTCACTTTTCCTCATCATCACAGTAACTTCCTGTGTATTATCCAGCAAAAGTCAACCAAATCCAGGCAAAATCAAGGAGGAAGAAGAAGCGCATACACATACACATACATATACATATACATATACATATACATACACAATACTGTCCAATGCTAATCAAGTAATGAAACCAGAACACAATCTAAACAGTAGACGTTTAGAAATTGCATTTATAAACAAAATTGAACAATGGATCTTACAGAGGTCCTGTTTCTGTCAAAGTTCTTGGAATACAAATAGCCATAATTTGATTGAATCTATATGGCTTGAAAATAAAACACAAGTACATTGCACAGTAAAGTTGACTGATTGATCAAAATGGGATTTTATAAACATAAAACCATTCAGAACAAGAAAAGAAAACAGTAAACAGGTTTGCAATGCACATCTAATAACTCAACAAAAGCTAAAAGCTGCACCTTAACTGAAACAGAGGAATGGAGACGCAGAGGAGCTAATTTTTCGGGATGTTTACGCCTACGATCTTGGCCGGAGCTATACGGAGAAGATTCCCAGGCTTCCCCGGTAAGGCACCTTTGATCATGACGATTCGTAGGTCGTTGTCAATTTTGATGATCTTGAGTTTCTTGATCTTTGTTTTGCCTCCTCCCATCCTCCCGGGCATCTTCTTCCCTTTGTATACACGACCAGGTGTTGTTCCTGCACCGATGGATCCCAGAGCTCTGTGACTTTTGGAACCGTGGGTCATCAGACCCCTCTTGAAGTTCCACCTCTTGATTCCACCTGCAAGAGAGAGAATAGATGATTGTTAGGTCCAAGCCGTGAAGAAACTGAAATTATCAACACCAAGTCAACTGATAATTGACTTTTAGCAACGTGTAAGGATAATAGAATAATGTTTTGACTTTCTAATACACCCTCATATTTTCTTGTGTCCTAGAATAGAAGTTAAATGCAAATTAAGTTCTTAATAAAGAAAGTAGGACACTCTTTTTGGGAGTATTTGTAGTCACATAAGAAGTCCAGTACAGAGAATTCAAATCGTCGGACGATAAAACATTGAACAAACATATATTTACAGTTTTGAATGGATGGTTGGATGGACGGGCAGATAAGGGAATCATTAGGCATCCAAAAGAGAAATGCCATCAAGGCAAATGAAGTACAGGATGGGAGAAATCTTCAACAAAACTCGGTTCGAAAAATAAAAAATCATAAATTTAAGCACTAAATAATATCGTTAACTTGTTATTGGAATGTAGTAGTGTAGCAAACAAAATATGATGGAAGCGGTATGAAATCCAGAAATCAATTACAAAAGATTTGTACTAAAACATATGCTGTGAAGTACTCTTACAAACTGAAAATTTTCAAGAACGTCCCTATATATACATTCCAGCACTAGAAAGTCAAAGTATTACAACTAAAGCTCCATCTACACCACAGCATTGTATTGGACAGTCAATAGGAAAACTACATACACCTACCAAGAGTATATTTGATTATAGATTCTCCATCCATCATACATTATAACGGATATAATTAACATTCCAATGGGAAACAAGATACTGTGCAATATGGCTCCAATTAAATCTCCATCCACTGCATGGCATTGGACGGTAAACACAAGATACATACACCTACCAATCGTATACTCGACTATCAAGATAGTCACAAGTCATAGACTCATAAAGGATTGATTAACATTCAAATGGTGAACCCAAAACCATTCACTCAAATCCATCTCAATCAAACCTAAAAGGATTGAAGCGAGCTTGCCATAACTTTTTTCTCTTGAACTATAATTGAATTGGGTCCGAAAGCTGTGATCTCTATGGCTGTAATCTGAATCCCTAACTCTCAATTTCGTCACTTATGTGATTAGGAAAATGTTCCAAATTAGTGATAAATTTATGCATTTTGTTAGTCATAAGTTTATATGGACTTTGTTCCAAAAATCAAGCCAAAGTTAAGACTAATTTGAAGCAAAACACATGAACTTAGTACTATTTCCTAGCAAAATCCAAACTTAGACTAAATTTGAACAAAACTAAATTGGAACAAAATAAGAACTTAGGACTAAATTGCAACATTTTGCTAGTCATTGTAATTGAAATGCAAGAAAAAAAAGCCCTAATCACGAACCTTGAAACCCCTTTCCAATGGTGGTTCCTGAGACATCAACCAAATCACCTTCCTTGAAAATCTCCTCAAAGACAAGCTTCTGGTTTGGCTCGAACCCGTCCACTGTCACTAACCGGAACTCCTGGAGGTGGCGCAACGGAATCACTCCGGCCTTCTGGAGGTGACCCATTTCAGGCTTCGTCAGCTTCCGGTCTCTCACCCTCTGATAACCCACCTGAACGGCGTTGTACCCGTCGGTCGCCTTCGTCTTTACCTTAGTCACGATCTTGCCCTC
>JAYMSY010000507.1:0-11718 GCA_036897685.1 Monsonia emarginata | reverse complement strand
CCCTCCTCTCCCGTTGGGCGGTGGGACCCCCGAGGGGGGCGGGGAGCCACTCAGGCAGGCAAAGCCCGTGGTCTATGGGGACAAGATCTGCCGCCCCAGCAGCATACTTGTCATGCTGATCATGTTTCTTGACGAGTATATTTCCTGCATGCCTGTCAAGATTCAGAATACTAACATCAAATATACCAATACGATGGACTGAAGCAACTGAGAATCCCGAAGGCCCCAACTCTCCAGCATCAAAGTCATGATCAACATAGCGTTGGAGTGAAGCAATTTTGTAGGGCGCAACTGCCGTGTTTGCATTGTTGACATGGAACACAACATGAGAGATTTTGACCAAAGCTGTTGGAGGAACGCCAGCAAAGCCACCGTGATCAAGGAGGTAAGCAGCCAATTCCCGAATACCAGTCTCACCCACCCGGACAGAAGGTTTCATGCCAGGCTGGCCAAGCGTCAGGCCTCCAAAACCTTTAGGGTTGTTGATAGCCAGAGGCTCTTCGTCTACAGGTTTTGCGACGGCAATGGTGTTGCCATTTTGAGTACGCATGAAGTAGGCACCGCCCAAGCCACTAGAGACAGGCTGGGGATCGACACCAGAGGCGAGAGCAATGGCGACCTCAACAACGAGAGCGCGGACTCTGGAAGCCCCGCGGCTACCAAGAATCTCTATTCTGGGATTAGTTTCAAACTGTTCTTCGACTTTGGTAGCTAAGGAGAGGCAAGGAGTAGAGAAGCTTCGGTGGAAACTGGCAACTTCGAAAGCTTGTTTCAAGGAGTGAATGAGATTGGTTTGGCTAAGGATATTGTTGTCAAGTTGAGTCAAGGATTGGAGGCTGCATCTCTGAGAGCGGCTGAAGAGCTTGAAACCGTGGTGTTGATCAATGGCTACCGCCATTTTGAATACTCTAGATTTGGGCCAAATGCACTTCTTCTAAGAGGATCTATTGAGAACAACTCTTGCCTGGGGGAGAAATTAATTCAAAACATTAAGCATCATACATACCATTCTTGAGAACACATTGTTGAGATCAAAGGCCATATATAGATAGGGAGATGAAAGCAGCAGATATACCGAATGGTGAAATATAGCCAAAAGCTGGGCTCATTTGTAGAATTGGCCAACCAGTTGAAGCAATAATGGAAGCCAATCAATCATGTCCTGCATGCAGCACCAACATGGAATCAATTTGGTTGAGCATAGGAATGAATGAAGCAAGCAAGTTATGAATGAATATGGATGGATCTGACCTGTAAATCCCTCGCTCCTCTGCTCATAAATCACCAAACCAAACAAGTATCTGAGAAAGGAAAGGAAAGGAAATCAGTAATTGAAGAGAAGAGAAGAGGAGATGAGAACGAAGAAGAAGAATGTAGGAGAATTACCAGAAGGAATAGAATAAAGAGGGAAGGAGGGAGGGCCGAACAGCGGTTAAGGCATCACTGAGGGAGATGAAGGGCAGCGAGAGCGCGAAAGAACGAATCGGCGCGACTCGGAATTTGTTGTTCTCAATCCCGCTCGTGCCTCTCCCCATTCCCCAATCTCTCTCTCTCTTTTTTGTCTCTCTCTCTCTCTCTCTCTTCTAAGCTTCCTTCTCTGCTTCCACTCTTATACGCAAGCACCCACTTGCCCTTCTCTCTCGCCCGTCGTCCATTTTCATCACTAACTCCTCCTTTTTCTTTCTATTTTTCACCCCAAGGTTCCCCGCTTTTCCAGTCCCTTTCCTTTCCAACTTACCGTTACTTTTTCTATACCTATACTTTCTCTTATTAGCTTTTGCTTTTTACCCAAAACAAAATTGGTGGCATTCAATTCACACCACAAATCTTGTTTTTCTTATTTTATGTCCTGCTCACAAATCAATACACACCAATTCTCTTCTAAGTTCCAACATATGCATATAAATTACATATTTATTTAATGTAATGTAACTGCATTTTCCCATAAAAAATGAAGCAGAATTCATCAAGTTCAACACAGCAAACTGTTGGTATAGAGAGTCAGATCCAAAAACAATCAACCTCATAACTAGCATTGTATTACATACCCAAATCCAAAGTTGATAAGTTTCAGCATTTTATTCAGACAGTGAATCAGAGTGATAAAAAGAATTTGAGCTATAGAGCCAATCCAGCCCCTCTGCCTTGGGCTGCAGTCTTATTGCTACTCGTATCGGAAATTAACACCACCAATGGTAGGGATTGGAATTGGGAAGGAAAGGAAGTGTTTTATCCAACAGAAGGGCATGATCTTCCACTCTGGCTAATGAGACCTTTGATGGTTGTTTTCAGCTCCGCATCCTTCATCAAATACTCCAAACTCACATGTACACCTGAGTACAACCAACATTCATATTCCAAATTCTTCAGAAACCAATACCAACCGACATATACTCCACTTTTACCCAACTCCAAAAGATAAAGCTAAAGGCCAGCTCTTACGGTATCTCCAATAGTGCTTTGGGTTTGTAGGGTCGTTGATAGTCTCCTCTGCTGCAGGTCGTGTTGTGTATTCTTCTTTCAGTGCTAAAAGATCCTGTTCTCAACATATCAAGCAGTCACTGAAACTGAACTTTAATTTCAGATTCTTAACATTACCATTACAAAACTCAGTGGGATGCAGTATCCTTCGACTGAGAGGACTCATCGGCCAAAATATAACATACCTGAAGAGGGAAGATTGCCCACATTGATGGAGCATCAACATGTTGCCGTAAGATGAAATGGGCAATCTCGGGAACACATTTACTAGGAGGCAACTTATCAGTTCCCACCACTGTCTTGAAAAAGCGTTGCCTTCTTTCTTCATCTTCTTCCCACCAAGCACGCAGGGTGGAGCAATCATGGCACGACGGAGCACACACCTGAAACACATTATATGCCCAGTTAGAATACCACAACATTTTAGTCACAAATAAGGTGAGGATAATCAAAAGTCCTAAACAAAGTACTCATATTGCATGCACAATAAGGAAAATACCAATAATAAATTAAAACTTCCGAAAGGAATCCCCTTAAATCACTATTCCAGTGAAATCATTCAATACTACTTTAAAATACACACAAAAAAAATGGAGAGACAACAGACAAGTAAACACTGGGTGCAAAAAGCTGAGGTGAAGTTCGTGCTCCTCAGCTCTGACATAAATTATTTCCTGTGATACTGTGTAAATATTTTACGGAAACGAGTAAGCTATGCACAGTATTTTAGAAGAATATTAACAAAAGGAAGGTTAAATTTTCACTTGAATGAACAAAAACAAACAGTTTGAAAGCACCTGAAAGATAATAGAAAAGTAATGTAACTCATTTTCATTGTGAATTTTGTTTATATCTTTTAAAGTTAAAGTTCACTGAATAAAAGTTTACAGTGTGAAAATGTTTTTGCACATAAAATCAATATATGAACAGTGCAGTATTGATTTTTAACCATGCAAAAGTCTAGGATAACTAGATGAAAGGGATTGGTGGAAGAATGAAATAACTTTACCTCATGTTCTTTATATACGTAGAACAAAGAACAAATTTCTCATGTTGATGGTAAGTACCATCAACATATACGTAGAACAAATTAAACTAAACAGATCAGAGAGGCATCATAGCTTCCAAACTAATACTAATTAACCGCTCAGCCATCTCTACAAGAGGAGAAAAACTTGCATAAATTGGTCATTTAACTTCTAAGAATGATCTACAAGTGTGCATATTTTCAAATTTCTCCTTTGTATAAGACAAGATTTGAGACAAATTCCCATTCAGAAAAATACGGGAGTTGAAAATAGATATTATATTGAGTGTGTAAAACCAAAATTGCCTTGACACTCATCTGTTATGCTTTCATAGTCCAATTCAAACAAGCCGTCAGAAGTACACATCCCAAACAACAAAAAGAAAATAGGCAAATAATGTTTCTTAGAATCTTACCGTCATGTAGCTGTATTGAGAAGGAATACCAAACTCTAGACCAGGTTCACTGGGCATTCGTTGAATGCGTAAACCTATTAATCCCAATTCTTGCATAACCTGCATTTAATCATCACATCATCAGGGTTTTAAGAAACATATGAAGATAAGAATAGAAAACAAGGGTGATATTAAGTTCAGAAAGATACTGGATGAACACAAGAAGGAATAAGGCCCAGGTCTTCTCCACATGCTAACATATTTGATGAGTTCAGAAGGACAGGAAGAGTTTTCAGAGCATTTTGCCTCCAAAGGTTTTCTTGCCGGTGGAAGTAGTAATCGTAGTATAATCTCCTCAGAACATTTTTACTGCACAAGTGAAAAATAGTAAGGGGCACAAGAAAAAAAAAGAAAAGGTGCAAACTGCCAAGATGCCCGTATGTGTACAGTAAAATAATATATCAACAATCTAAACCTGATTTAAAATTATGGTGTTGCAATATATTCACACACACATATATATTAGAAAAGAAACTTGAGTTCCAAAGCCAGGCAACCAAGTACCTATGATCATCTAAATCCTTGAAACTTGAAGTATCTTCAAGATTGAACCGTGGATAGAATTTCCTTGCATCCTCTGGATCTTTGATAAGAACAATATTCTACAAAAAGCACATAGATAGGAATTATTAGTACAGTTACAACCCCAGTGGTATTATCACTCATACAAGGAACAGAAGGAAAGGTTTGGAGTCTACCCCACCTAAATTTATTAAACAAAACAGCAAGGAACCAAATTTTTTGTCTATCAGCACAATAAGATACCTTTATGAGATCAAACAGATCAGAACTTATCTTGGCTTCACTGTCGAACAACAAAGATCTTTCAGCACATAACTTCACCTTGGCAGCAAGTTTTTTTTCTGTGTTGCAGTCTTCTTTGAACTACAAAAAGACATTAAAGGAAAAATAAATTTTCTTTGAATCCATGAAGATATGCTGATATTAAGAAATTTTCTTCTAAAATAATCAAACCATGCCACTTCAATTGATTTTGTTTAGTTGACAGTTAATAAGTAAATGGTAAGTCCCTCGGGTTCTATTGAGCAAGATCGCATTTGGCATGGGGATAAGATATATGATTCATCCTCCCAGAAAGAATGAGACCCGAATCATGATATAATAACAGATCTACATCCACGACAAACTTCATTTTGTAATGCATTTTAGAGTAGCATCTTAACATTGAAAGAGTTACAATTATTGGTATATGAGGCACTTATCATGCATATATTTCCAGCTTAAAATAAAACCAATAGTGTTAGAAAGGAAATGTAATTATTCTGTATTTCTCATCCAAACTGTACCTAACTTCCCCTTTTTCATACCAGTCTGCTCAACTAGGTGAAGCTACATTTAATTGAATTTATACTCACTTCTATAATTCATACATTTATAATGCAAAAATCACAAGCCTTTAAGCATGCACTTATCCATTAGTTTTTTAGAGTGAATAAAATTTATCACTTCTGGGCATTTTCATAAACATTTGTTATTACTTTATCGCGAAGTTACCAGAGTTGCCCTCAACTTTATTTGTTTCGTAAGCAAGATCTTTATCAGCACAATCACTCCTAAAAGAGTATGTCATGCACTCTTTATACTTTGGTATTACATGGTATCTGGTGATCTAACTTCCAATATGCATTCAGAAATCTCTTCATTACTCCCTCTGTTTGAAAATATGCATCCACTACCACTTTAAGAAAGTGAATTATGCATGGATTATCAATATTTTCTTGCATGCACTCATTAATTTTTGCAAAACATAAAAAAGGACACTTGTTTTGAAACAAAGGGAGTATTTATTAAATACAGAATGCATCCATTTATTCACTTAAAGTTTATGCTACATATGCCGAAAGGGAGCCCTGGTTAAACAAGCTTATACTCTTCTTTCAAATTGTACCCTAATCTGATAATGCAGATAAAATTGGTTGCTAAAATATCAAATTGATCCACTGAAACATTATTAATACCTCGTAGCATTGCTTTTGATATTCATTCAAAAAGTTTGCAGCAATGGAAGCCCAAGAATCACCAAATTTTTCCTGATGCAAAACAAAAGGTTAGGTGAAAAGTAATTCATATGAAGAAAAAAACATCATGGGGTTGATAGCATGATTCCAATGCAACTTGTGTTTTTTAAGTTAAAGTTGCTTAAATAACCTTTAAAAGTTCCTGCCGTATATATGGACGGCTCAAGCGATCGAAGTCCCATAGTCCCTCTTTTTCAAGCTCTTCCTACAACAGAAGAATCAATTTTATAAACTTCTACCAATAAGCCGCTACAATAGAAGAGTTAAATTTGTAATTTTGTAGACCTTGACCTATAGAACATAAAAAGGATTGGCTTTTTCTATCAGCTATAGTCGACAATTCCTTGTATTTAATCTAGGAAAAGTTTTTTAACAATGCAGGTAACTTACCTGACTCAGAGGAATAGATGG
This sequence comes from Monsonia emarginata, assembly GCA_036897685.1. Lineage (NCBI taxonomy): Eukaryota > Viridiplantae > Streptophyta > Magnoliopsida > Geraniales > Geraniaceae > Monsonia > Monsonia emarginata. The sequence goes on along the minus strand of JAYMSY010000507.1, from coordinate 5,305 downwards.
TCGGAACTTTCCGACTAGCCCTGTCATAGCATGATCAGGAAGTTCCCAGATCCTAAAGAAACCCAATACATGATCAATCCTGTAAGCAGTGAAATATTTTGCCATCTGGAACAAAAACGGACAATTATCTTTACCAAATTTATGATTCAGTTAAAACGGCAGAAAATCTGAAGTCACAATGAAGATCGCCCATGAAATCAAAATCACACCTGTGTTAATCGACCACGCCACCAACCATAGTTGTCTTTTGACATTTCCTCCCAATTATAAGTAGGAAATCCCCAGTTCTGCCCATTTTTATCGAAGTAATCTGGAGGTGCACCAGTAGAGGTATTCATGCGAAACAAATTTGGATAAACCCAGGTATCTACACTGTTTTTGTCAACACCAATCGGTAGGTCTCCTTTCAAAACAACTCCTTTCTCTCTTGCATACTCTGCAGCTTCTGATAACTGCCAATTATCAATGCCACAAAACAACACACAGACACCTTTTTATCGATAGTGAGTACAAGTAATGCACAGAAAAATGACAGATATTAACTCTACTCAACTCACTTGTAAATGTAAATGGAATTGAACATAGTAATGGAAGCGGATGATGTCGTGCTGCAAGCTGCCTTCGGCTACAAGTTTCTCAAGCTAAATAAAAAAGGAAGAATGAAAAATTGATAAGAGCCTTAAGGTGGAAGAAGGCATCAATATTGAATAAATCAGGTATTTTGATCAAGTATATAGGCCCAACAACTAGCTTGACACGAAAGAGTTGGAATGATGGCTACCTTGTCTTTTGAATGATGAGAAAAGCGACCCCATTGGCTGTGATCTGATGTTTCGAAGAAGTCCCTCAAGAAGCAGAAGGCTGCATAGGGTTTTAACCACTCCTTTTACCAATCAAAGTTAAAGTCAGAACCACAATTAGTTTCAACATAGGTAACTGAGTTGTACTATTATGCATACATAATGAGATAGCAAGATAACATTTTGCTCATTCGGACCTCATTCTCAGAAAAATATTTCCGAAAGGAACTGGAGTTAAGTACTGAATCCTTCTCCAAGGCAAAAACTTTCTTGGCAATTGAAAGCTTAGTTGCCAGCGTAGCTTCATAATCAACCGCCTGCATAGATCCCGATCTAAGCATATTAGGACAAGAGCCGATGTAGGAAGGATGCATATATGTATCCTTCAACTGTCATCAGAAATTACAGAATATGCAGAAGTTGGAGTTCTACAAATCATCAGATTGTTCCATGTCTAAAAAACAATAGCTACTATATCCGCACCACACATTCTTACCCATACTCCCATATTTTGTTTTCCTATGTTTCTAGAAAAATTCCTGCATGAATGGGAGTTCATACTTCATACATGTGTTGGAACTAGGCACGCTCATCTAGATATAAAAGAACCCAAAAACAGTTACTAACAGGGGGAATGAAACAGGAAATTAGATAGCAACAGAATCACCAAAGGCCTTTCACAGTTTCACAGCAACATAAAGGAAATACGAAGCAAGATACAATTTCCAGGATACGGAATCTGCAAGATCCATAGTATGGTATGAGTGGAGAAATGGAGCTAGATTTTGGGGAGATTTGTCTTTTGGTGTCAGGTTTTCTTACTTTTTCCTTATACTCTCTGAATCCCTCCTTTAAACATAAGAGTCTACAAAGCAATGGCTGTACTGCTTCCTTACTACAATTAATCAACGCTATTAATGTTCAGAAATTATTAATCTCTTCATCATTATAACTAAATAAATAATTAAATTCTAAAAGCAAGTACCTTTCCATCAAGTTGTTTTTTTGCCAGCAGAATCTCTTGCTGAAAACGGAAGAACAAAAAACTCATAAATTACAAAACAGATAACAAGGATGATGGTTCCCTAGAGCAGAAATCTGACGAACTAGTATAATTTCAGAAAAGCAAATTACTGATGTGGAAAAGGCTTATTAGAACAACCTTTATATCCTCTGGCATATTTTTTGATAGGGCCTCCACTCTCAGGTATAATGGATGCAATGCAAATACAGAAAGCGAGCTGCGTGACCAATCAAATTAAGGGAATTCACCAATGACATTAATGATTCAATTCGCAATCAGAGAATGGAAAATGTGCAAGTTCAATGGAGATAGAAGGTTACCAACAGCAAAAATAAAAGAAGGATATTCAAGAACGTGTTTATGTAAGTTGGTTAATGAACTAAGAAGCAAAAAGAACAGGCATTCACTCATGATGCTATAAGTCTGAGTTTATTTTTATCAGGGCCTGAGGCAACTTATTGAATAAGTTACAGAATATTACTAAAGGCTATAAAAGTGTTCTAAATAAAACTAAAACAAAAGGCATTATCATTTGTTCATTCTATTATAACCCAGAAGAGAATAACGCAATAGTTAAAACATAGTGAAGTTGATATAATACCTGTAAGGATAAGAGTCCCACCACATCCCATTAACAGATGTATCATTAATGGGTAAAAGCTGGACTAAATGGAATCCAGAGTCCACAGCCCAGTCAACAAGTAACTTCAGGTCAAGAAATTCTCCAACTCCAAGATCAGCTTCTGATCTTACAGAGAACATGGGGACTGCAACACCAGCACCCCGCCAAGGAGTTTCCTATAAGAGACAGTCAACAGATCAGGAACACCAGTTCATCAGTAATGCAACGAACACATATACATGGCTCAAACACAATAATTTACCCGCATCATGCCATCTGAAAGTACAATACATGTAGGTTGGTCTTTAGAGGAGTCAATAGAAAGATTCCTATTGGCGCCAGTTTCTGATTTAATGATTCCATCCTTGCCATATTTACAATACTTATATGTGGAATAACCGTTAAGGAACAAATGTGAGCAGGATTGTGTGCAAAAGAGAGAGGGAGCATGACATTTGAATATAATATTCAGGAATCTATCAAATTCGTAAAGATTAAAGACAAAACTGAGCACAAAAGGATATTTCATAGGAAAATCACCCTTTGGCACGGCACAGTCTGCCTGCCACATGCATTCACCAACATAGCTAAGTTTAAGTCCGTCTTGAACCTTCCATTGCCCCAGCTTTGCAGTGCTACCAATCACATATACCTGCATCAGTTTTGGTCTTAAATTCACAAGTTCTAATATAAAAAGAAAAAGGTGAACAACTCATTTGTAGTAATGTGGATTATACCGATGTATCTGCTTCTATATTTGGGCAGCAAATTCTGAAATGAACAAGGACTGATTCTCCTAACATTGAGAAGTCATGGGCAAAAAATGAATTAGCTCAGATAACAGTTTCCTGATAATGTTTCGTTAAAAGGGAGAATCAAAATTCATGAGGTTCTAATTGTGTGCAACCACCTTCGTGATGCAAATTATTCTGATTGACTCCCAGATGCCTTTCTATTTGTAAACTGGAGCTTCTGCGGAAGATGACTTCGTTAAAAGCACTTCTGAAAGGGAGGGAATCATCACCTGTCTGGATTTAGTAAGAACAGGGTAGATTGTTAATAGCAAAGAATTGAACGTCCACATATGGGTTAATACAAAAACCAGCAATTATCAGATATTTTATGACCAAAATAAACAAAATTAGAGGGAATTATGATCATTTATACACAAAAAAAAATTATAATTTTTTTTAAATGGCAGCCCAAATGCATGCCTATTCCCATATTGTAGGGTCTGGGGAGGGTCGCAATCCCTACTTTTTGCTGATAGGCTGCTTCCTGACTATAAACGTGACTTTAAGGGCACAAGGCAGCAACCTTCCTGTTGCAGTATGTTAACTATATCTTCATTTTTATATAAAAGTCAAAAGAAATTTCTACATGCTTGCACCGAATTAGAAATGGACCTAATGCTAGTTGAAATGACAAAGCTACAACCGAACATTGTTATGCGATCTTAATCATTTGCCACTTTGAGGTCAAACTGTCTGAGGTTGAATCAAATATATGTTCAGGGTTCCTTCATGAACTTAGCCTGAATGTACTGAGAATCTATTATCCCAAATGACCGGGATGAGGAATTAGGATAGGTGAAGAAAAAGCAAATTGAAATACTCCAGCAATCTGAATTGGTCATTGGAAGGCACTCCACTGCATCCATCCATTCCACACGCAGAAAAATAGCTCAGCAGAAGTACAACAGAGGAACCGAAAATGAATTCATCCAGCAAGAAGTAAGCATCTAGGAATAGTTAGTGACAATTCCCGCCAAATGAGGATGATGGCAGAACAACAAAGAAGTGAGAATCATTGATAAAGCTAGAAAGACAATAAACCAATAGAGGAGATATGAAATGGAGAATCTAGGAGTTTTGGGTATTCCCCAGAAAGGAAAAGGTGGAGTTTGAATTCCATATAATTCTACTATTTATTTTTCACTTTTTCCATCTGTAACTACAAAAGCAATTTATGTCTTACAGAACATTCCCACTACATTGGAACATTACAATGTTGTCTGCAGGTTTATAGATTCCAACTGTCACAACAAATCAATCTAGAAAAACTATTTTACTTGTGAAAGGTGGATAATGTCCTGATGTGCATTTCCAATTCCAATACTCTACATTCCACAACAATAGAATCCCAAAAAAATTCCTTGAAAAAATAACCAACAAAACTGGAACTTGAGATAGAAAAACAAAAGTAGTACCTGCCAGAGATCCCGAAGCTCCATGGAAACTCCATCTGGAACCCCATCAGGCACAAGCAGTTTGCGCTTCTTTCCCATCTCCCATCTCAGTTCATTTCTCTCATCATCTACAACGTAATAACTGTACTCACACCCGAAACCACTTGGTACTGTAATGCTTGCGCACCATACGAGCTGGTCACCATCATGAACCGGGCTGAGCAAGATACCCTTCTTCACATTCCACGAACCAAGAACTGGTTCAGAGCCACACACCACTATGCTTTGGCCCCACTGAGTGTAATATGGTAGCCTGAAACTCACACTCACCGATTTCATGGACTTCAACCCGGAAAGGAATTCCAAATTTGACATTTTCTCGCTGATTAATCAAAACCCAGATGCAATCTCTCAAAATCTAGCAAAACCCAATTCTGAGTATTAGCGTCAACAGAAAATAATACAATCTGCACATGCGCAATTTAAAATCACAGAAAGTATCAAAACCCAAAAAATGAAATTGAAAAAAAAACAGCTAAATCTAGCATATGAGGAGGAAATGGTGCAAACCCAGAAAGCAAAAAGAACTGAAAAGGCAAAAATTACAATGCAGAGAAACTTTACTTGAAATGAAAGGTCAAAGAGTGGAGGCTGATTGAGATTGAGAAGGA
>JAYMSY010000506.1:0-11719 GCA_036897685.1 Monsonia emarginata | reverse complement strand
CTAATCTCCTTATTAGTTAATTATCACATGTTAGTTGGATAACACAAAAAAAAATATGATCATCTTCCTGAAAAGTCCATAGTATAATTTCATTATCTTAATATTTGCTAAAAGTCAAATATGACACTCTTTTTAAAAGTGAATAACTAGTTTTTTTTTCATTTATCACCAGCACCACCATTTACAAGATTAAACCATGACCATTGTTTCTACCACTAATAACTTTGACTTATAACCCTTTGGAATGCATGACATATACACATGAATGACATAGTTATAGCGACACTTATTTAGCATAACATGTGGCTATCAGGTCACTGGTTCTAATCCTCGTACCTGTTGCAGCACGGTGATGTTGCCTCCAGAAGCAGGAGCAACAACCGCGCAGCACGGGAAGCTACCCGGAGACAAAGTGGCAGCCATATGCAAGCCCTCTCCTCTATGTGCAAGCCCTCCCCCTGACACAAAATTGGCATCAAGGAACTGCACAACCAGCTCGGAGCAAAGAGTCTCTCTGCAGAAGGAGGGTGTGAAGGGGTGTTCCGGTGAGTGAAGGTACATGAACACTAACCTGTTCTCGTCCTCAGCAATCTTGAGTGCCTCCATGAACTTGCAGGCATAGAAGAATGGGTGTGTGGGCCCATATTGATGCTCAAAGATGGTTAGGAACTGAAATTCTTCAGGAAGAGATTGATCATCAGCCAGAGCCAGAGGATGGTTCTGGTTCTGAGTGAAACTGGGTTGGAGGGTTTGGTTTCTTCTTGATCCTCCTAATGATCTTGAGAGGTTCATTAACATGCTCCTTGGAAGGCTCACCATTCGCCGGACACTGTTCCTCATGTCCATCATTTCTCTCATTGTTGAAGAGTACATTATGGTTATGATTTTGGTGTTTTTGGTTGTGAATTGTGTGGTTTTGTGAATTGTGAAGTTATGGTGAATTGGTGGTGATGATCATTTTGGTAGGGGTTAGTTTTTTGAGGTCAAAAGAGATGTTTACTCATCAAGAAGAATCCAATGTAGTAGAGTGAGTGGCAATCAATTCACATGATAAGTTTCAATTCTCTTGGTTTATTTTATCTTTAGTCATGTAGCCGAGATGGTGAGGGTTTTTACTGGTTTAATCAGTGGGTATGAGTTCGGATCCTTGAGAATGTAGTTGTGTTGAAACTTGGTGATAAAGCTTTGTTGTTTTTGTGGTCCTACTTGGCTCAATTAGGAATATTTTGAGTGTAATAAAACAATTTGAAGATGTCAACTATAACACGCGATGATGAAAACAAAAAGGGTTTTGAGAGAGTGTTATGTGAAGAGTGAAGATCGTATATGTCTTACAGCTGGATTTAATGGAAAAATGGATCAAATTCCTATTCCTTTTGCCTTTCCCTTTTATCAGTCAAAAGTTGAGTATTCCCTTCCGTCTAAGAATGAGTGTCGTGTTTGAATTTTAGTAAAAATTAACAAAAATGGAGTTATGCATTGTCTTTCCTTACATATCTTTAGTTATTTGTGGTTACTTACCAATAGGAAGAACTGTAATGATATTTCATGTATATTAACTTCTTAACAAGAATAAACGTGATACTTATTTTAAGACAGAAAGAGTAACACTCTTTGCACTATGCAATACTCACTTCAAAAACCAACTTCAAGAAGAAAAAAAAAAAGGGAACATTTGCTTCCTCAATTGTCAAACATGGAGGCTAAAGTGATAACAAAGAGTGATTCTTGTAATTGAGTAGATTTGAAGCTTTTCCTAAAACCAAAAGTAATTGTCTCATTGCTCATGTAAGCTTTTTTGGTGACCTCCACAACATAACATGAACAAAACAAGCAAGCTACTACATAGATTGTTTGATTTAGGCCTATGAGGTTGAAAAATGTTGAGCCCATGTTCTAATATAAGCTATGTAGTAAGTATCTACCATTCTTTTAGTCCTTTACAAGTTCTTTCAAAAAGCTTATTCACATATAGTGTTTTTCTAATATATTTCAAAAAGATGAAACATCACATGGAGTCCACAAACCAGCTGGTCAGATGGTCCATCAACATCCTCAACCAAAGTGTGAGGCACTAAGGTTGTAGTGGTGTGCTCAATTGACATTGTTTTCTTTTTTTCCCATGAGAACACTCTCTTTTTTTAGGACAAAATTGTACTCAATGCCTCACAAACTAGCAACACCTCTTTGAATGTGTGTGGCATGCTTTGGGTTGGCCCATAAATTGGCCTCACACATGACTTGGTTGCATAAAAGTCTCTCAACTTAGAGACCCAAAAGAGAGAATTTGAGAAACCTTTGTTTTAGCACTCTTTGAGGTCTTCAAGAGATTTGAAGGTATAGTTGAAATTTGAAAATGCAATGTATATAGTTAATGCCTTTGTGGGTACATATTCTTGTATTGAAAGTTTCAAAATTTTCCTTTCCTTTTTTTCCTCCGTCACCAACCACTAGAATAATATCATTTTGTTCTCTTTTCTTATTGATATAAGATGCCAAATTGAAAAGCCCACAAACCCCATTTCACTTAAAAGTGTGTTCATTCCGTTCATATGCTTTTATAATTATAAATTTATTCGACCGACTACATTACATATGTCTAATTCCTAAGAGAATTTTATTGTTTTTCCAGATAAAGAACCCTAATAATACCTGATAATGTACTAACCTAGATTAATTAATCAAGTGAGTAGTTCACTTAAACCAATTGTAATAAGAACAAGAAATTAAGAACTCAAAATCACCTGCCCATTTTCTTTGTTTATTTTTTGGGGGTGTTTTTGAGTACCATAACCACTTATTTTTCACTTGCTCCAAAAAGAAGGCATGACACTAGCTACATCCTTCTAAGACCCTAGATAGTTTAGTGTAACTCAAGGCCAAATCACTTTCCAATTGTGCATAAATTAGTACCAACTATATCAAACATGAGTGACTATTATATTTCACTAAACACAAGTTTTGAGAAGATAGAGCCCATGATGATGTTAAGAGTGCCCACAATGGGGCTGTCAAAAGCCGCGATACTATTTTTGGTAGTCTGCTGCTGGCTGCCACCATTGTGGGCAACTTGTGCTGCCAGCAACGACGTTGTCATTGCAGCTCGACGAGGTGTAATTGCAGCTTGTCGAGCTGTAACTCTCATATGGGCAGATTTTACACATGTTGCTACCATTTTTCTTACGCAAAAAAATTGCAGTTTGTCGAGCTTTAATATTGTTTTATCAAAATGACAGCGTCCCATTTTGGGACGAGCTGTCATTTCCGATTTCATCCTTTTTTTACATTGTGCAGCCACGTATTGGTTGTCCCACTGTGATTACTCTAATTAGTTACTAACATGAATTTTTTTTTGAATTAATGTAAAGCCTTCATATGCATTCTTGGAATGTGAAGATGGAATTGGAATCTATACCAACTTTACAAAAAGAGGAGGAGCATGGGATGGGATGGTTGCACACCTCCCACTTACATATTTATGATTTAATGTATTCTTTTCTCTTTATTTCTTTTTATGCCATTGCCATTGCCAGTTGTGTTTGTGTTGAGAGTGACTCTGTGTGGACCAATATTCTTCAATGAGTTTTGAGAGAGGGAGTGGGTTTCTGTAAAAAGAAGTGAGGAATTGTAAAAGGAGAGTCACTAAGGGCCCTTGGAAGTGGCAAGCACTATTGCCCAAAACCCTAAAAAGATACTGTCATTGCCTGTGCAAAGGGCCCATACCTTTGTTCTCCCTAAATTCCCAACCTACAAACCTAATTTAGGATTTATCAAATAGTTGGGTATTAATTCGTTCAAATTAACATTCACCTCGAAAGAGCATCTATAATGATTGATTTGAACCGGTTTCGAATGTTACTGTAGATTCAAGTTTGCCAACTTATCATTGTATGTGTTCTGAATTTTAGGAATGACCGATTAGTTCATGATCAGCCCTGAAGCGTCAGGACGGCGCCCTGCAATTTAATTTTTTTCCAGATCTACAACAGATTGGAGGTGAGGAAGAGAGATGAAGATGGGAGAAAAGTGAAATTAAAAATCGAATAAAAAAAAGAGGACTCATCATAGATGGAGATGCTCAAACTGATGGGTGTGACTTACAGGCCAGACAATTGGACACAAACTAAATAATGTTCACATAAATTAAATCTTGTATTTATTTCAACTCTTTCCTCTTTGTAATCTACCTCATTGCATTTGTTCATCACCAACTGTTACTATTTGTGATAAAAGAAACAAAGTGGAACAAAACCCTTTTGTTAAGGGCATTTCCTTTCACCTCCACACCCTACAAGAAAAGGGTATGTGGTGAAATTCCCTATACATAATGCCCAAAGTTCTTTAGGTATATGTATATTGTGTAAGAAATAAGAAGAGCACAGCTTGGTGAAGGGCATTGTAAGTGGGGCTATAATTGGCTACATTTACTTGACCATGGCATTAGTCCCACCATCAAGTGGCCTAGATTTGATCAACTCTTATGATTCATGGGACCATCTCCATCATCATCATCATCATTACCTTCATCATTATCATTTTCTTGATTAATTTGCCTCAACAGAATTATAAATGTACATGGGACCTGGCTTTTGAAATGGAAATTAAATGTGATGCTGGTAAGGTAGGGCCTTTATTTACTGATTATCTCTGCCAATGTGGTTTAATTATGAGATCCAAAACATACCCACTTGGTTGGTGCCTCAATCAATCACTTTGGGCCAATACACCAACCTATATACTATATTGCTATTAATGCATAAGAGTGTCCACAACGGCGCAGCACATATTGGTTGTCCAAGGTAAAAGTGAGTGAAATCGAAAATGCAGCCTCTCTCGTAACGAGAGATTGCTATTTTGTGTGCTGTCATTTTGCACCTCGACGAGGTGTAATGCAGCCCGTCGAACTGCAATTTTGTTGCGTCAAAAAATTGGCAAAATACACGTGAAATTTTGTTCATTTTAGGGTTGTACCTCGTCGAGCTGCATTGCAGCGTCGCCAAAACCAGCGATGTTGCTGGCAACATGACTTGCCCACAATGGGCGCATCCAGCCGCGGGCTGCCAAAAACAGTCACACAGCTTGCCGCAGCTCCCATTGTGGACACTTTAAATTATCCTTTTTCTTTTAAACATGGAGTTGTTAAGCGAAACTATATGTTTGACACGTTTTAGTCGTCTTACCACCAAAGGGCAGCAAAACCATAAGAACAGTAAAAGTTTATCGTCAAATTTAAATATAACTGTATTTCCAATAGTTCCAATTCATACCCACGAGTTAAACGGGCAAAGATCTTTACTTTCCCAGTTACGTTTTTTATGACTAAATTCTCTATTTTTTCAAGTAAGAAAAGTATATGTAAAATATAGATGTATTATAATGGATAAGTCATTTCAATGTAACTGGTATATATGATCACTATAAAAATATAAGGTGTTGATATGAGAATGTAAGATATACTATATAGTCTTGAGGGTGACCTAACAAACAAACAATAGTACATCTCTTGGTATGGATGGTGAACACACAGTTCTTTTGAATGACCAAGAGAAATATAGCCACATGGTACCCATATTTGATTTGATTCATTAATTGCCAACATAACATAATATAATATGATCTTCACAAAAAGAATACTAATATCATAAAATGTGGTAAAATAATAAATACAAACTATATAAATTTAGTGTTTCATTTTCAATTTAAATACTTAAGACGTTCTCTCGTAATTTTTTTTGTTGTACGTTCGAATCTGTGTGAAAACATAGTGTAAAGAGATACTCACGACTTAACATGATTCTCTTATTAAAATGTACATCCAATAAAACTCGATTAACAACCTATTGGTTGCGAGAGTTGTCCACGTCCAAAGGCGACTCTTCACACTGAAGTGAGCATCCAACAAAACTCGATTCACAATCTAATGAAAACTACTCACTATCAATTGTAATCCTCCCTACTAAAACATGTATCCAACAAAACTCGATTCACTATCGATTGCAATCCTCCCTACTAAAACATGTATCCAACAAAACTCGATTCACGGTATTATATTATTCATCTCTAGTTTTGATCATCATCATGACTTGAGTGATGATGCTCATTTGATGTGACTCACCAAAATTGATCAACTCATTGTTCTTCAAACATTTGCTTGGTGGTACAGCAGCAATATCCATAAACCATCTTTCTGAGCATCATGTACAAATTCACAAACCATACCCAAAAAAACAACAACAAATAGACAAAAATAAATAGATTATAAGCAGAAATTAATCAGTCAATCAGAAGCACAATGGCCAAATAATAACTGTCAACAAACATTTAGGTGTCTGAATAACAGAATGACCATCATTTCTGAAATGTTTTTTTTTTAAATTGACAAAAATGTTAAATCTAATTACTCTATAAAATGAGAATAGAAGGTCTCATTCCATTTATTTCTGCAATAGCAAAGCAAAAAAAACAGAGCAAGATCAAAACAAAAACAGGGGACAAATTTGAACTAAACAAAACCCATCTCTTCTTTTTCCAAGAAATTTAATTTAATTTAATTCTGTTGTGAACTTTTAATTTTTTTTTTAAAAAAAACTTGGTTTGACCAGAACTCATTATGGGTAAAATTTGGAACATTACAAATCCACCAATTCAGGTCTATTTTAATATATATAAGCTTCAGGACACAAAACCAAAGACACACACACAAAGATTATAGATATATAGATATTGTGTTTATAATTATGAAAATGGAGAGGCTGCTCTGAAAACCAAAACCCATTTTGTATTTTTTTGAAATGGCTCCTATGTTTTGTTTGAAGAATGAGAGTGAGATTCTGAGAAACATAGGAATAAACCATGTTTTTGTCTGAATCACCACCACCTTCACACAACAAGACAACACCAATACATACAACAAACACAACAACAACCATAACAAAACATTCCTCAACAATGGCTTCTTCTTCTTCTTCTCCTCCTTCTTCTTCCTCATCTGTTGTTTCTTGTTTTGTTGCTTTCCTTCTGGTAGCTTCTTCTCTGCTTGTCCCTGCCCTGTCCCACCACAGCCATGTCGCCGGCGGCGGATCGAAAAACCAGACTTTGAGAGCTGGTTCTGAGCTCCACAAGCTCAGGAGGGTCAGAGCTCACCTCAGGAAGATCAACAAGCCTCCTGTGAAGACAATTCAGGTGCTTCCAAATTCCATTTTTGTCTTTTTTGATGTTTTTTTTTGTTGGTTGCTCTGTTTTTGTTATGGGCAGCTTTGTTTCTGATATGTTTTTGTTATGGTCAGCTCTGTTTTGGTGAGGAGTTGCTCTGTTTTTGTTATGGGAAGCTCTGTTTTTGTGATGAGTTGCTCTGTTTTTAGTTATGGGAAGCTCTATTTTTGTGATGAGTTGCTCTGTTTTTTTCTCAGTGTTGGTGAAGAGCTCTGTTTTTGTTATGGGCAGCTCTGTTTTTGCTCTGTTTTGGTGAACAGTTGCTCTGTTTTTGTTATGGGCAGCTCTGTTTTTGTTATGGGATGTTCAGTTTTTGCTCTGTTTTTGTGATCTGGGTGTTTGTTTTTTTGTTTCAGAGTCCTGATGGGGATGTTATAGATTGTGTCTTGACTCATCTCCAACCAGCTTTTGACCATCCCAAGCTCAAAGGACACAAATTGTTGGTAAAGTTCTTGTCTTTTTTTGGGTTTTTAGTTTGGGATTGGTTTAGGGTTCATCAATTTGGGGCTCAAAGATGGGTTTTTTATTGTTTTCAGGATCCACCAGAGAGGCCAAAGAGCAATGGGTCTTCGACCGGTGCAGAGAACATTCAGCTGTGGACGCATTCAGGCGAGTCGTGCCCGGAAGGGACTGTTCCGATCAGGAGAACAACAGAGAAAGATGTTATGAGAGCAAGCTCTATCAGAAGATTTGGAAGAAAATTTAGAAGACATGTTAGAAGAAGAGACTCAGCTGATGGTGGTCATGAGGTAATTTACAACCAAATTTGTCCAAAACCCAATTGTTTGTTTTCTTGAACTTCAGCTGAAAAGTCAAGATTTTGACCCTCAAAGACATCTTTTTTTCATTTTCCTTCCATTTTCTCGGCAAACAAACACTGACCCAGAATTCCAAATCCTCATTTTCTCAACACCATTACATAACTTTTTTTTAAAAAGAAGTTTTTTTATCATCAAATGTAAAGATACTAAGGCAACCCACAATGCTAGCTCAACACAGCCTCCAGTCAGTCAGTTTATTAGACAGAACTGAAATACCAACCGAACGGAGTTTTAGATGGGAATTTCCATTCGGTTGGTCTATCCATTTTGCCTATCAGACCGACCGATTGAACTACATTCCAGAGAACAAGTAGAAATCTGAAGTGAAACCCACAAAATGGTGTCCACAGCCCTGGCTGCACCATTGGATAAGTGCTGTTACTAACAAATGCTTTTGTTTGACTTTTTTTTGTTCCTACATTTGTTGTCTGATGATGTTTTTTTTTTTGCGGTTCATGTCTTCACAGCATGCAGTTGTGTTTGTGAATGGAGAGCAATATTATGGAGCAAGAGCAAACGTCAACGTGTGGGCGCCAAAAGTCACCGATGCTTATGAGTTCAGCTTGTCACAAATTTGGGTCATTTCTGGTTCATTTGGGAATGATCTCAACACCATTGAAGCTGGTTGGCAGGTTTTGTTTCTGTTCATAGTCAACTCCAAGATTGTTAGTGTTCAATGTTTTGGTCAAAAGAGAAAATGGGTCTTTTGGAGTTTTGACTTTCAGCTGTTTTCTTCCAGGTCAGCCCAGAGTTGTATGGAGACAACTATCCTAGGTTCTTCACTTATTGGACTGTAAGTCTTGTTATCTATGATGTTTATATCGTCCCACGTCGAAGGAGCACGAACCATTCCTTATAAAGAATGTGAACACTTTTTCTTTACAGACGCGTCGTGATAATCTCCAAACGATGTGGGACGCTACAATGTTTCTGTTTAAGGTACATGGATTGAGGTTGTCACTAATTATGTGTGAATTGGCATTGAATCTCTGCAGACAGATGCATATCAAGCAACTGGGTGCTACAATTTGTTGTGTTCTGGTTTTGTCCAAACCAACAACAAGGTTGCAATTGGTGCAGCTATCTCTCCAAGGTCTTCTTACAATGGGAGGCAATTTGATATTGGGTTGATGGTTTGGAAGGTGAGTTGTTTTCAACAATGTTTGTTGTTACTTTCATTAGCAAAAACACAATTATCTGTTGTTTTTAATCGAGAGCCGTGGTAGAAGCGACAGATACTCGTGTAATAAGCATGAGATTCAAAATCAACGTTTATGCTCGATTTCGCCCATATGACAAAATCAGTGTTTACGTTTGATTTCACTTATATGGACAAAATTAACGTACAACCCTATGAGTTGGGGATTTAAGAGGGATTTAGAATCTAAATCTTTCTCGCTTCTCTCAACTCTTGACAAAATCCCTCTTGTGGAGATTTAAAAGAGATTTAATGAGAAATTTAGATTCTAAACCCCCTCTTAAAATCCCTTATTTTGGTTGCTCTAATAAGCTAACTTATAGCTTATTAACATAGCTCTTCAATTAGATTTTAAGTTTTTTGAATGAGATCGTAGAACTAGCTTTTGAAAAGAAAAGGTTTTATCCCCAAAACTTCTCAAAATATGAACGAACTTTTGTCATTCTATACATTTCAGCTACTTCAATAATTAACTTTCGCAAACGCGTTCATTATAATAAGCTAGTTTTTTTTAGCTCTAGCTGCTTTGCCTTTTCCGCTTTCAAATAGTTTTTCAGTGCGTTACACCAAACAGAAAACTTCTTTTCCATGAATTCATTTTAACATCACATAAGTTTGAACACTTTAGTAAGAATCAAAGACCCCAAATGATTCCTCTTTTCCTTTGCCTTGTTTAGTACTATAAACCTTAACACTTCCATTGTTTTTGTGTGTTTCATTAAAGGATCCAAAACATGGGCACTGGTGGTTGGAATTTGGGAATGGGTTGCTTGTGGGATACTGGCCAGCATTCCTGTTCAGTCACCTGAGAAGCCATGCCAGCATGGTGCAGTTTGGGGGAGAAATAGTCAACAGCCGGTCGTCGGGTTTTCACACATCTACACAGATGGGCAGTGGCCATTTTGCAGAAGAAGGATTTGGGAGAGCATCATATTTCAGGAACTTGCAGGTTGTGGATTGGGACAACAATTTGCTTCCTCTCTCAAACCTTCACTTGTTAGCTGATCACTCAAACTGTTATGACATAAGACAAGGTAGAAACAATGTTTGGGGAACTTACTTTTACTATGGAGGTCCTGGGAGAAATGTAAGATGTCCATGAAACCAAAAAAAAAACGAGCATGAGGTTGTTGGTTTCAGTCTTCACGCTCACAGTCATAGCCTGTTGGAAAAAAGAAAGACAAGAAGGTTTAGAATGATAAAAAGACCAGATAGGATCATATAGAGTGACCAACCCATTTGTGCTTTTTTGTTGTTTGACTTGTTTTGAGTGATTTTTAGATTTTTTTAGCCAAAAGATATATAGTTTTTTTTAAGGTTAGTTTAGGCACTAACCATATCCCATTTGGGGACTAATTAATGTAAATTTGGAGGAGAATACAGTTTCATGGTTCTTCTGTGTGTACAATGTTGATGTCTGTTTCATTTCTAAATGAATAACAAATGCGAGGGTGATTCATGCATATTCTCTTAATACACGTTGATTGCATGTTGACGTGATGCAACCTAGATATGGAATAGTTGAATGTGTCTTTAGGACTGAGTACTACCAAATGCAAGGGTTCTATGACTGAATTCAACGATCCATATTTTTTGTCTATCCAATCGAACGACGCATGTCACGTCACGTCACCTTACATATGCAACTATCGTTTCTCTAACAAATATACACGACTTATACTACTTGACAATACGCGCGAGTGTGTGTATATAGTAAGAATAGTTATTTGTGCATATTGTTTATGTGCATGTGTAGACGTGGTCCAGTTTGGCCTGTTCGTTTGGTAGAAAAAGAAATAAGTCAACCACCCAATCACCCTCTAAATTCGGTGAGAACTCATCCAACTTTCAATTTTCCAATCCAACGGCCCTAAAACTCACATGCACCTGATATGCATATAAACCACATGGGTGCATAACTTCTAGAAACAAAATGGTCAAAGGAAACACAGCAGAAACACAAGTGATGACCAAATTTAACACTATATTTGGAATCTTGACATTGTGAGGAAACCCATGAAAGTTCACTTCAAAAAATCCTTCTTTTTTCCATTTCTTTGATTTCAGGGAATTGACAATGCAGGTGAGGCATGCTTATAAGCTGTTATTGGCTTAAAAGCCCTATATATGTGGCTTTGCATGTGGGAAGCAAACAACAAGAACACATTTTCAAACCCATTTTGAATACATAAACATAGTTTAATGAACCTTCCCTACAGACATTATTTAATGGGAGAACCCAACATTCAATTCTCAACAAATAAAATAAATAATCTCAGTAGAAGAGGCAGGTCAACAGAACAATTAATGTCAAGAGGCCCAAGACAGTGAAGACACTGGTTTCCAAGTTCCAACCATGGTGTTTGATTAAAGGAGAGGTTTAGATTTATAGAAGCTAAACTAATGTATTTTGCAATATATTAGGGCATCATTAATGGTTCTCCCATGACAGTTGTTGCTAGCCCAACATAGTGAGTCCCACACGAAA
>JAYMSY010000505.1:0-11726 GCA_036897685.1 Monsonia emarginata | reverse complement strand
AAAAAGAAATTAGAACCAATAAATATTATTTGATAAAATACTCAAATATATATAAGAAAAAATTGTTGCAAAGAGATTGGAAAAAAAATAAAATTAAAATTAAGGCTTTTGAGACTTGAACCTTGAACCCAAATTTTACTAAGAAACTAAGTAACTATTAAATTTTGGGTAGGAACGGACCTATGGTGCCTACTACCTATCTCCGCCAATGAGAATAGGAATGTTATATTCAAATTCATCCGGAGTCTAAGAAAACTTGTACAATTCTGTGTCCCATTCATAATTGGAACATATAAACATTATTGTTGTGAATTTAATTTCCTCCCATATTTCATAAAAAATTTGAATTTCTTTTTCATCGTATGCAAAGAGTCTTTTTTATCATCTTGAGGATAAAAAAATAGTGCATTTTGATATGTCACATGAACAATTTTGGCTGCATTTCTTACTTCAAGATAAAATGGGCAACATCAATGCTATATGCATTGTAAGTTCAATTGCATTTGTTAGTTTATTGGTTCGTAAGGAGTGTACTTGTAGAGTTTACAATTTTATGAGTATATTTCCAAAAGGCGAGAAAGAAGACAGATCATGTTTTGGTAGGTAAAAGGTGTTGTTAATGTGTATGAACCATTTGGGTATATAAGGAAATCACGATTTCAAAAGCTTGGATGGTGCACGAGTTTTTCATCACATAAATTTTGTTTATTGTGCACGAGTTTTTTATATGATTGTGCGCGAGTTACATGTTCAACAAATTTCGGTTTAAATGTGAACAGAACAAGAATTATATACCAACAATGTTCAAACTACCAAAGCAAAATAAGAGTCTTATTTGTTAGAATATATATAGAAATAAATGTATAGTAGAATATTAATGTTGTATTCAAAAGTTCTAAGTACCAAAAAATGCCAGTCTTTCAAAAAAAAATGCCAGAATATAAAGAAAAAATTTAGTCTGTCAATTATTAACTTGTTTTTTTTAGTATCATAAGAGCTCTGATGATGATTTCAAGTTCAGATCAAATAAAAAACAATCAAGGGCAAAACCAATATTTCAAGAAAAGGTGACCAAAAATAAACATTTGGAAAGAAAACAAATATTTTAAAGTCCTAAAAAAATGTTATCTTTAAGGGGTGGAAATAAAAACTACCCAAACTATTGATCCAATTAGCCACCCACAATGGTGGCTGCGGCTTAATGCCAAATGTGGCTTTGAAACCTCGGCATCATGTAGACAGGCTTGTTTATTGGTTACAAAACGGCCAATCAATCCGCCTAGCAAAACAGACATATATAACAATCAAATGAATGCTTGCATGTCATTTTTTTTCACAATTTATTCGGTTCATCTATCCATTTTGCATAGCGAATAGACTGCATTGTGAAGAATTGAAAAGAAAAAAAATCACGCGACCCACAAAATGTTGTTTGCAGCCTTTATGCAGCTGCACCATTAGAGATGCCGTTAGAAGACTACCCTAATAGTGACTACATCTATTGGCTATTGCAACAGGTTCACCTTCACCCTGGGAAAAGAGGGAAAAAGACTTGCCAGTTTTTCCGGAGGCACTGAGTTTAACTTTGTAGTAAACAGTCCCTACAAAGCCACAAACCTGTAGAATTGGATCACGCCAAACCTCACATTTACAAAAGACAGAACAAAAAGAGGCAAAATATATAGTGCTATCAAGCAAAAATGAACTAGAAACAGCATATCATAGTGCCCAACGCAGTTTATTGGGGCCGCGCACCGCACAGCAATCCAAATCCTCCGGACTACATACATCAAATCAAACCAAAAATGTAAATCACTCACTACACACTTGGATATGGAAAAATTGGAAGAAACTGGATACTCTCCATGGTCGAGCAGACTCTGAAAAGTATTTAATGTACACGAGAAGATTTCAACAATACGCAAACGAAGGGATTTCTGTCATGCATGCACACACTCGAGAGTCTGATCATAAAGACAAAGAAACGGTCCTCTGGCTTCCCAAGTTCTGTGGTTTTATCTCCCATGAATTTAACTCGTGTGCTTCCTCGGGGAGGACAAACGGTAAAGAGATCTCCTTGATCATCAACTCGCCACAAAAAGGGCATTCACTGGCAATTGCATCGTCCAACTGTGACCGTAGCTGCACAATGATTTGACACACATCTCATTAAAATTCATTATGGAAAGACCTAGAAGCATGCGTAACAAATTCCATTTCCAAGGCCCGCTAACAAAGAAATTCAATTCCCCAACTAATGTAAATAACTTGAAGACAATAATGGAGCTGAAAATTAGAGTGAAAATCCAAAAGATAACTGTATGCAATAAGTTTAATCATTTTTTAATCCATAAAATGTACCACAGATCTGTATCAAAATGTGATTCAGAGCAATAAGTTTGTTTCATATAAATGTAACCTTATCCGGGGTCACGGTATTGATGGATTCCTCCGTCGCGACGCCATTTGAATCCCTCCTGGCTTCACCACCTAACAAGGTAAGCTGCTTCTGCAAATCCAGTATATATTCCGCCTACAACATATTTAACACAAGTATTTAGTACAAGTTGAGAGAGAAAAATCATTTTTAAGTGCATAACAATTAACCAAAACATAGCATAATTGAATTTCATAAGAAATTCAACCAACTTGTAATCTTAACAGTTTTATCAGAGGCCAGCTAGGATTGAAGTGTAACTGCATACTAAAGAAAATATATAAAGATCTTTAAACAAAATTGTTTTTCTTAGAACGGGTGAAAATTTACACACTGCGGGGAACAATAATGCTTATACTATGAAGATAAATTGCTCAAGAAATCCTAGCTTTCTTCACTTCCCAAAATATTAACTGAGAACTTGGTTAAATCAAATCAATGTGGTAAAGTCGCTGCGCAATATACACATGCACTTATCATACCGAATTCTAAACAGTTATCATACATAGTTGATGCACTTATCATGCATCAACTATGTAAAACAATGCACTAAATCCGGCCATCAAATGGGAAAAGAAGAACCAGGCAGACATTTGCAGGTCATTAGTAGTTTAACACTTCTCTCATGCAATAGATTCTACTAAACTTCCTACCATTAAAGAAGGTGAATCAAACTTATAAGTTACTGCAACTTACTTGAGCTTCAGTCGTACAACGTGTCACATGGGCAATAAGACAATGTGCATGGAAGGCATGTCCACATGGAAATACATAGAAAGGAGCCATTGGTCCAACTGCAGTATAACCCCGAGCCATCCGATAGTCCCCACCCATAGTTAAAATTTTACGCTGACAAACCTGTTAATTCGTTGATTCAAAAGTCATATTCCTAACATAGGCATAAAGGTGATTCATTGATCTCATTCATGTAACGGTACCACTTGAAGATGGTTTGCAATTTTTAATTACAATGAGCAAAATAAACAAAGAATGTCCTATATTTTCCACCAACAGTAAGAAAGGGTATGTATGCAGAAGCCACGAAAAACGATTTTCCCATGGATCCCAAGAAGAGACAAACTATTACCAAGTCCTGAGAGGACGTTTCAAGCAGAAAGACTAATGTAAAACCTCAAGGCTTCGGGGAGCCAGGTGGAGGACTTCAGTAAGTAAATAATCCATCACAGTAATTTAGCATAAGTGAATCCAAATATAAGAAAATTAAGCATGGCATCAGCTAATGGAAGGAACATAGAATCAGGAAATTGATACCCCGCATTCTTCATCTCGGTCAATAACAGCATATCTTTGAGCAAGTGCACTGATATCATTTCTGATGTTATCTGCACCATGTGTAGCATCATTCATCTCCTCTTTCAATTGTTCAATTTGTTTGTTGTAATCTTCCAAGGATGAGCAAATGGCCTCCTACATGCATATTAGGATAGATCCAAATTCAACCATAATTGAAGACTATTTAAGTAGTCCACAAAAAAGTAACCAATAAAATGATGAGGGGACAGTGAACAGTTTATACTATATAGGCACACCACTACTATAACAATGGAAAATGAGAATATTCAAGAAAGGTTAATATAAATATATGTATATTACAAGGAAAATCGAGGGACAAACTTATCCATGGAAAAAAAGAAGTGGGAGGGCGAGTTAAACCCTTCACAAAAAATGCGCTCAAGTTGGACCAACAAGAAAAGGCCATGCATGTACACGTTTGTGTGTGTGAGAGAGATCTGCACACACAATCCTTACCAGTTGATGTCAAGCATTCCTTTCTGTCCCACATTTTGTACTAAATTTGGAATTTGTAAAAAAATTTGTTACCTTGAAGTCATCAATCAAGGCAAAGTCCGGGAAGAATGGCAATATATCCTCAATCTTTAGAAGTCCATCAGTTTCCTTGAGAAATGCTATTGCTTTCCTTATGTTCTCTCTTTTAGCTCCCTTTTCCTGTTCAATAACATGCTTTGCAACCATAAGCCAGAGTTTCTTTCTCAAGTCTTCATCATCTTCAACCTTGTCAGCCTCAGCCATGGCAAGCTCAGGATCAACCTAGTGCATGTCAAAATGAGACTTTATGTAATAGCAGTATGTTAAAGACTTCTAGCATGTATCCAAAGAAAACCATAATCTATATGCTATGACGCTCTCCCAAGAATCTACATGACGATAAATTTATAAGTACAAAAAAAAGTTCAGATATTAGAAAGCAAAAGGAAATTAAAAGAAATCCCATTAACTGACTTAAAAGTGATATATACAATACACAAGCTGACACATTAACCTATATAGGCTGAATTTTTTTTCTTTTCAACAGACACAAATTAGAAGAATGATTAATCATCAGAATAGCACCTGTAGAGCAAGAGCAACTGCTTCTTCATGCATAGACATCATTCCATAAATATGAACACAAGCACGCATTCTCTTTTCTTTAAGGCAAAGTCGCAAGGCATATTTAGGGTCATAGAAAAATTCAGGGCCACCTTCTCTTCCTTTTCCAAACTTGCATTGTAGGAACCGCAATAGGGCACTATCATCTTCCTGGTTATGATAAATAAAAAATATCCAGTTTGAGCCAAGAAAATAAATGAATAGAACAAGAAGCTTCTATGCACTATGATCTAGGTTATCAAATAGCAAGTGAAAAGTAAAAAGAAACAAAAAATTACAGATCAAAGGATTTGATCTATTTAACATGTGATTACAAGGTTAACCAAGCATATAAATCTATTACAAACAAGAAGCAAGACCATTTATATTCCTAATGTAAGGGTTCTGAGTTAGACAAGTATAATATATTCTCAAGGTCCAACTCCTCATCAAAATGCAAAACAAATTTCCTTAAAAAAACAGTTCTGTCAATCTATGTTTTTTGACAGGAAATAACTGCAGATTGTGGGGATTGGAACAAGTGAAAATTAATCTGTTAATCAAACACGAAGTTTATGGTAGACAGATCAACAAGGTTTATGTTGTATTTTGCCTTCAGTTCACATGAAATAGTAATTTGGATGTCTTGATGGGAATAACTGGAAATTTAATAAGAACATGTACAGCAGGATCTGTCACAGATAAACCTATTGACATGCACAGAAGAAGTGGACAAGATGATCAAACATTGCAAGCAACATATAATATCACAAGGCAGGTGAACTACATACTGCAATCTTATATTTGATAGTTTTTCCAACATTATTTGATTAACTGTAAGTTATGCGACTAACCTGCTTGGCATACAAAGAAAGCAGTAAATTATGAACTCCAGGGTCCTCATTATGCAATTGATGAACACAAAACTCCAGATATTTGATGACTTCGTGAGTTTCATTCCTACATGCAATATACAACACCATAAGTAATCTATAAGTCATAACAAAAGATACAGACAAATGTTATATTAAAAAAAACGTCCACTTGTTTTGACTCCTATTTTTTGGTCTATATCGGTGACTTTATGTCAAGCCTAACCAAGTAAAGATGATTTTGTAAACCAATACATTTGTATATGCTAGGATCCCAAATATTATTGGGATCCTGGATTAATTAGAATATATTATTAGGATCATTTATTCATTATAAATAAGTAGTTATAAGGCTTAATCCGGTTAAGGTAACAAGTCCAATGTCCTAACTAAAGATATACCTAATCCGGTTGCGTAACATGTAAAGAACATATAGAAGTGAATAAAAAGTATCAAGTCAACATTACTTGGCATGAGGTTCACTTGAATAACGCATCATCGCAGGAATCAGTCTCCTCGGGTTGAGGTCTTTTCTGGCCATCCATGACTCCACAGTTTCATATGCATCAAGCATAATGAGATCTGGAGCAAACTTGTACTGCAGAGTAAGTAAAATGACATTTATTCTTTTTTCAAGAGCTTTGGCAGTGGCAAATAACTGCATAACTAGCTCCAAGAGGAAGAAAAATGCAAACATCAAAACGATGATTTGTGGATAGCGGTTAAATACCCCTATCAATAACCAGGTAACCAGCATCTACATTATGACAGATAATAACAACTTTCAAGTCCTTGAACTTAATCTATACCTGAAGGTCTATAGAAACAGGAGGTTTTTGGAGTACTTCCAATGCTTTCTTTGCTTCCCCTTGCTGATGCAAAACCCAATCATAAATAAATAAAATCATCAGTGGAGTACTTGTGTAATTGCACAAATATGCAGCATTATACATTTTAAATAGCCATCGCATAATTTTAGTAGCATACTTGGGCATATCATTGAACCCAGAAGACAAATAATCATAACCAACATCACTTGAAGAAGCAAATTGAGTTGCTATAATTATTAACAATGAACAAATGACCAAAAGCAATCATTTGGTTGGGCTTTACTTTGGAATTGCATTGCACAGAAAATGTCAACACAAGCATCTACTCCATGATCACTAGCCCAATGATAACACCCCCACATGAAGTCCAAAGGGGGAGAGAATACAACTGCAGTATGCTACAAATGTAGCATTATCTTCTTGTACCACACCACAAAAACACATTAAGACAGCAGAAAAGGACAAGCTCAAATAACAGTTGAGAATCAATTGAATGGAATAACAATTTGACATAGCCTAAAAATAATCAACATTCAGTGGCCAAATCAACTAAAGATAAATTATATCAATTACATTATTGACACATCAAACTGAATTCTGTAGTTTTCTTTTACATGAAGTGAAAGAAATAATAGATAATAAAAATTACAACCATAATCTACAAGAAAATTAGATAGAAAGAAAAATACCTGAATGTAATGATGAATTACAATCTCATACTGCTCCTTTAGACTGGCAAAATACACCAGTTCATCAACCCGACCATAACTGCAGACAAGCGCAAAACCAAGATGGAAAAACACAGATTATTGTTAAATTATTATACCCCACAACTGCAACTATAATAACAAAGAACTTCAACTCCCCAACACACACAAAAAAGAAAAAAAAATTAAACTTGTAGTGGAATTACTTAAACTGACATAAGAAAACAAATAGGGTGAACATATTGATACAAACATTAGAATTGAGTACTGATTTCTCAGTATAATGGTTTAAGATGAACACTCTTATAGAGGGTGTATACCGACAAAATCTCTCTGTGATTCTCCTTCCCTCGCCATATTACATCTCTTTACTACCTCACTTCTGAGGATGTGTAGCAAGGACATTCTACCAAATTGTCACACCATGTAGATCACCCTTTCCACACTAGAAATACCACAGCAATCCGCGTCCTCAGAGTTATAGATAAGGATGCCTACTAATCACCATAAATATGCATTAAAGCCTCTCTATTGTATATTCAGGTGTATACAATGAATGGAGAGTTAGTAAGAGTTGTAAGAGCAGGTATCTGCAGTATGCGTAATCTGTTTATGGTGCATTCTATATTTCTACTGAGTTAAACCACTCAAGAAAAGCCAAAGCCTACTTGGCCAAGCGATAAAGTGGTTGAGCTCAAGGCAATAAACCTGGGTTCAAACTCGGTAGGTGGCAATATTGCTTATTAAAAAAAACACTCGAGAAAAAGTGTCATGTTTAATAAGTCTTGAGTTTCAGATGTTTGTAGAGAGTGAGGTGTTTATCTTCACATCTGCCTGCCAGTCCCTTAATAGCTTCCAGAGCGTCCTAGCAATTAAAGTTCAGTTAGAGTTTAAGGTACTATACATGCTATCTTTATACAACTCCAGTATATATGACGCCAACTCTTACAATCACTTGCTACTGCTATGTGCTGATTCTGACCAAATGAACTAGATCCATATCTCTTGCATCAACATAAGAGAATTCCAATAGCATAGATGGAAATCCTTGCACTGGTAGTTCTTAAATTGATTTTGCCAAAACACAAATAAGTTAACTTTTTTTATGAATGCTTTAAAAAAATACTCTTTTTGAATAAAAAATTTTATTATCATCAAAATCTCATAATTTCTTCGCAACAACTTCTGTAGATTATTTTTATGATTAAACATGTGATATCATAAAAATGTGCCAAAAAATAAAAATAGTAACCAAAGACATTCACAAGTTTGAACATACATATTATTTATTAGGGCCACTTTTCTTCATATAGACAAAGAAAAGGTTCGAAATTATCTAAGACTAACAATTCCAAATTCTATCCACATTATTACCTTTCTAACAGTTTCATTGTAGTTGCCTCATCCAAGACATCCTTGCAGTCGCTGAGAAAAGCACGAAATTCTCTAATGACTGATTGGTACTCTGAATTACGATTTTCCAAAGCAGTGTCATCTTCCAGGAGCAACCGATTTATCTAATAATTCAGAATACAAGATATGAAATGAATTTTAAAATAGATCAACTCATGTTTCATATGTTTTCCAGTGAAGTGGATCATAACATAGCAAGAGAATCAAAGAATCTTAACGCCCAAAAATCTTAAGAGCAATCTCAGGAGCTTATTCCACGTATTTATAGCCATTTACAAGACATCTCAAACCAAAAACAGAGTAAAAGGGTGTTTGGATTACCAAATTCATTAGTTAAATGTGCGGCAAAGTTAAAAATGGATTACAATCACCGAACAAAATTTGAAAAGCTGGAAAAAAAAGTTGGGGGTACCCTACTTAGGTACAAAGAAGTTGCTTTGATCAACAAAAGAACAGTAATACCCTTCATACTTCTATATATCAGGTTGAGGTCCAATTTTGTCATTTTAATGGTATGAATCAACTAAAACTAAAAGTTGTACTGTACCAGACACTCAACCAATTCCTTTAAAAATAAAAAGTAATGGATTATTATTTATTTTTTAGGACCTAATCCAAGCACCCTCTAAGCTAACATCAATATTAATTTTACCAGTTAATCAAGGAGTAGTAAATAAAGTGAACTGATTCCTTTTGCCTATTCATTGGGTAAGAAATCCATAAATAGACATATGCTGCTATCAAAAGTATCACATCAAACTTAGGCTTATTTGCCACTTGGTTGTGCTAATTACGTTTGAATCATGCGCATATATCTAGCATAGTCCCAGGAAACAGCGCAAGGATATAGTCATTAGAGATAATAAACCTTGTCCAAGTACAACTCAGTTGTCCATGTGGAAATCATTGTTATTTGGCATTTATCATCCTTGGCAAGGTTATCAAGCTTCCGCAGTAAAAAAGTTCTCAAAGCGTCCTGCAAACAAGCAAAGCAGAACAATTTACATTTGCAATGTCCATACTGAACCAACAATGCTGTATTGAAAGTTTTTTTCTTCTTTCAAATCTGTATGCATTTGTTAGTTTAGCTAACAGAAAAGGTTGTAAGCAACAACACCGTAAATGATTAATTTTAAAGTAGATCTACATCTAATTCAACCCATAACTACTTATAACATAAATGGATTTACATAGCTATTAATCCCTAAAGGCTGCATTTTTTTCTCTTGAAAGAAGCCTCCTATTAGGATGGGGTTTGGCAAGGACCCCTACCCGTATACTTTTATATAGTGAATTACACAAGAGAAGATAACTTTCTCCTTCCCCAACCCACACTTGCTCCATGCAAGTGACCCACTTGGGATTTGAACCGGGGTCTCACAGGAGAGCAAGAGCCTCCTTGACCACTATGGCAACCCAAGTGAGCTAAAAACTGCAATTGGATTAACCATTTCAAAGTACTACTAAATACGCATAAGGAACAGTAGCTAGCCCAAGGATACTTACAAATTGGACTTGTTTTAACAAAGCATGAACCTCATATATATAGAATGACAACAAGCTAACTTCAATGTTCAAGCTCTACTTCCTGAATTATAGCATCCTTTTTGCAAAAATTCAATTTCAAAGAAGAAACATATAATGCTCTGGATAAAAATAATTTTTATAGTTGCAAATTCATAATGCTGGTAAAAAAATCATGTATTTACCTGCTCGCTTATACTAATAAACTTAAGACTGATCTCCTCAAACGATAATATGTAGTTGATCTGCAAAACACCACCTCATCAATTACAATGTTATATTGTTCATTAGGAACACATTCCAAAGGTCTACACATGACATATAACCTGATTTGTGAAGAATATGCCTGCATGTCAGTTCAAGAGCACCATTGCTCAACTCAAGAAAATTGTACAGCAACTTTCACTATATAAGCAATTTCACCCACAAACAACTGTGCATGCAATCAAAGAATAACATTTTGCTTATTATGTCATCAAACCGACCATGAAAATTTAATGGCCTATCAAATAACTAAGTTGGAACACAGCAAAGTAATCTATAGTTCATTTAGTACTCCCTTTGACCCAAACTAAGTGTCCCATCTTCATAACTTCAATGTCTCAAAATAAGTGTCCCATTTCCTTTTCGGGAAGTTAGTAACACTTGAAATATCATTAATGTCCTTGGTTTGAATCAACTAATTATAACCACAGAGGGGTAGCACATGAAGATCATGTAGGTATGTAGTCACTAATTTTGGGGTGGAGGGAGTAATAACAAAATCAAGCAAAAAATAAAATACAAATATCTGATCCTGGAAATTGAACAAAGATAAAGTGCAGAGGGACGAAAGATTTAAGTGTCTAGGTCCAACACATAATTCCAAACTTGACATCATCTACATAATGATAGAAATCTCTGGAAGATAACAGCATAGTGATTGACAATATGTAGCAATATTTCATTTTACAAATGGTAGCAGGGATATTAGATACATGTCATCCAAAATGGAAAACAATACGCAAATCTTTTTTTTTCAAACCAACATTGGGCTGTGAGGATTAAGTATAATGGTGCATGCTTGTGCTTGTAATTTGCATATTTGAAAAGGGAAAAGAACTCTGATTCCATCAAATCAAGTCCTCATGCCAGCATAAGTTGGGCCAAGTGGTAAAAGATCTTGCTTCAAACACATAAGCAAGGTCTACAGTTCGAATCTCGGTACATACAATTGCTGATAAAAAAAAAACCTCTAATCACAGTGACAGGACCACAGGATTACCGTACCACAAGATCAAAAAAAGGAGAACTTACTTTCGCATAAAAGGATGCTGCTCTGAGAAATTCCTTGTTGTTAAATGCTTCTTCAGCCTGCATCACCAGCAACTCTCGTTACACACTACTCAGGTGACAAGGATGTCATATGCTGTTACAGGTTAATTAACATACAAATCAAGTTACCAGCAACTACAGTAAAATACTAAAATTAGATCAACCATTATAATATTTAAAAAAAGATAGGCATGACCTGCATCAGATACACTTGATCTCTTTGCAGTGGGTCTCTACA
>JAYMSY010000504.1:0-11728 GCA_036897685.1 Monsonia emarginata | reverse complement strand
CCCCCCCCCCCCGCGCCCCCCCCCTCCCCAGACGCTCCCATCCCCGCCGTCGCTGGAGGATTGCTTCTTCTTCGTCCTCCTCTTTCGGCTTCAACAAACAGTACTCTATCTCTCCACGCGCCGTCGCATCGCCTCCAGTACAGCCCTCTCCTGGTACTGTCAAATTTCAGTAACACTTCAGTTTCGATCTGTGTCAGCGAGTGAATTATCATTTTTCTGCTCTTTTGCGTGTTGTTTTTGTCGATTGCTGAGTTCTGGTGTGGAAATGGAAGCTGTAGTTGCTAAATTTCATATTTCGTTCGGTATTGGTTCTCTGGTAATTAGCTGAAATGCTAATTGAGCTTGTTCTTGAGATATCATTCAATACTGTTTGTTTCTGTTCCTTCTTTAGTTTTGCTCTAAAGAGTAGCACAGAGAAATCAAGCTACTAAAATTGTACCGTTGGAAACATGTTATAGATACTTGCTATAGAATCAGGAGTAGCAAATTTAAAACTGAGCTTCTGAAGTTTATATTGTACTATTAGAAGCTTGTTATAGATACATGTTGGACTGGAGTGAGTTAAAATATTGAGCTTCAGGAGCTCAATTTGTACCATTGGAAACATGTTGTAGATATTTGCTCCGATTTGGGAGTAGCACTGCAAAGTTGAGCTTCTACAGGTCAAATTATATTGTTAGAACGTTTGAGATGCATGTCAAACATGTTTAGTTTTGAGGAAGCTGTGTTTCTGCCAATTGAACAACTTTTTTTTATATCTAAATTGCTCGTGTAGAGATTATTGAGGTCCAGGATGAGGTTGCAGAAAAGCTTGGGTTTGAGAAAGTGTCAGAAGAGTTCATTGGAGAGTGTAAATCAAAGGCTGTGCTTTTCAGACATAAGAAAACTGGTGCAGAGGTCATGTCAGTGTCAAATGATGATGAGAACAAGGTGTTTGGCATTGTTTTCCGCACACCTCCGTAAGTGGATTGAACTCGCTTTAGTTTTGCTTGCTGTATTGAGTAAGTATATTTGTGCAGTCGTGCTATGAAACCATTGTCATTGGACACGTATTAAATGGTGATTGTTGATTCTAGCTCCCTCATCATGTAGAGTAGCTGATTTAGTTTGGTGCTTGTAATAAAAGAATTGATGTAATAGGTTTCGACATGAACACTTATGTGTGGAGGATGGTGGTTCACGAATTGTGTTTTTATAGTTAACAACTAATAGGTGTATTTATTATGTAAACTTATACAATATCTTATCTTAGCAAAGTGTTGAACAACTATAGTCAATTAGCATGTCTTAGAATCATAATCTGTTGCAAAAATGTAGAGAATGTAAAGAAGATTGCTTGCATAATTAAGGATTTCAGTTCACTATAAATATGCGTATATCGTCCATTTGCAATTAAGGGATAGAAAAAGTAAATAGATAGAAATTTGTCATTGTGCTGCAACAGTTTGTTCATTACATATATAGATAGCTATGGGTTAGATGCCCTCCAGCAACTTTGGTTGTGCCACGTGAGTTGGTTATTTTTTTTGTTTCTTTGGAGAATTTTCTAAACTTCCTTAGATATTTTGAATGATAGAAGTCCTTGTTTACTTATTTATTTATGATTTGTGGTTGTTTTATTTAGATTTTAACTTCTTAAATCATGTTGTATTGCAGGAATGATTCCACTGGAATTCCGCACATATTGGAACATAGTGTATTGTGTGGGTCGAGGAAATATCCTTTGAAAGAACCATTTGTTGAATTATTGAAGGGGAGCTTGCATACTTTTCTGAATGCATTTACCTATCCTGATAGGACCTGCTACCCAGTCGCTTCCACAAATTCAAAGGTAATAAGAATGAGAAGCTGCTTGATTGGGCTTTTCATTATGTGATTGGTGTTGGACCCATTTATGTTTTTTTTTAATTTACTAATTGATGGGTACTTTTGGTTTCAATATGTTATCATTACTTTTTCAACAGGACTTCTACAATTTGGTTGATGTTTACCTGGATGCTGTCTTCTTCCCTAAATGTGTGGAAGACTTCCAAACTTTTCAACAAGAGGGTTGGCATTACGAGCTTAATGATCCATCGGAAGAGATTTCTTACAAAGGTTGCATTCTCTTGATAGATATTACATGTGTTGGATTCTTTTGATACACATTACATGTATATTCAGATCCACTGGATTCTGCTATCCTCTCTAGTAATTGTATTTTGGTGTAAAATTTGTTGGATCACATTTACTGGATGCTATTGTCTTCTCGTGATTGTATTCTAGTGTTGTCTTGATATATATTTTTCATTTATTAATTGTTCTTGCATTTTAGTTGGAAATTGGTTTGGTTCTTCTTTCCCTCTTTATCCTGATGGTATTCTGTTTGTCATCTCAGGTGTTGTTTTCAATGAGATGAAAGGTGTATATTCCCAGCCTGATAATATTTTAGGGCGAGCTTCACAGCAGGTAACTTTTCTTTTGTAGTCTATTTTGCATTTTTCACACTTAAACTAATTGTTTAAATAAATTGTCTCCAATTTAAGTTTGATTGTTACAATTGGTGTAAGTTAGCTGTTTTGTTACTCTCTTTCAAATGCGCACACGACATCTGCCACAAAATTTTCCTGGAACAGAACAATTGTAGATTTATTTACAGACTTGGGAAGGGAATACATTTATGGTGGGAAACTCATGCTATTGAGAAGTATCTAGCATAGTACACCTCTCCTTCATTCCCAGCCCAACCTATGTTTGCCAATTGTAGGACGGTTTGTCTAGTCCTTATTTTGTTAATACATTTAGAATGTCTTGCCAGTTGGATATTTGAGTTTCAGTGGCTCTCAAACTCATATAGATCCTAGCATTTTATAATAAGTTTATGTGGGTCAGCATTTATTTGTTGTACAACCACTACCCATGTTGTTATTTCATTGTGAAAAATGCCACTCTAAATTCATGCTTGTGAATTGTGATTCTCTTGGACATTTTAACTGTGTACTGGCATTTTGTAACTGTGCTTGTGTGTGTATTTTATTTATTTCAAAAACAAAAAATGCCACTGGTTTGTTAAATGAAGCTCTTAGAATATTGATGTTTCAAAGATTGTTCTCGACTGTTTGTTTCATACCTGTGACATCTATCTTTTGCAGGCACTTTTTCCAGATAATACCTATGGCGTTGACAGTGGAGGTGATCCACGAGTAATTCCCGAACTGACCTACGAGGAATTCAAGGTTTGTCTTTCCCTTAGTTTTAAAATGTGTTTCATGGTTTTTTTATAATGATGATTGTTTTGAGTTGATCTAATTGACACAGTAGTGCTTAGCAATGTATATAGATTTGAATTTCTTAATGATTTTCTGGAATACTTGAGATAGGTGTTCATGAGTGATTTTAAACTTCTGGCTTGAATTCATGATTGAATATAGGCCATTTTCTTTTTTTTTCTTTCCGTCTGCTGCTTTTCGCTGGGAAACTTAGTTTCCATAGTTGTTCTGTTGTTGAATTCCCAGTGCATCTGTAACTTCGGCCCGTTAACATAATTATTCTGGTCCAGTTGAGTTTTCTTTTCTAAGGTTATAGCTAAGCTCCTTCAAGTTGGCGTTTTGTTTCAGCCATATGCGCCGAAAATCTTAAGTGGCTTTTGTTTTCTCTTGTCCCCCCTCCCCTATGGGCTTATTATACTCTCCTTTTTGGTTGCTTGTCTACTTCTGTACTCTATCGTCTATTGTGTACACCCAAACCTTTTCATTTCCTAATTGCCTAAACGGGTGTAACCTGAAAAGCAAGTCTGCAAAATTTATGGTTCACTTGCCTTTTGTTATTTATATTATAAATCCGCGCTGCTTTCTGTAAACACAGGAGTTCCACCGAAAGTACTATCACCCCAGCAACGCCAGGATTTGGTTTTATGGAGATGATGATCCCACCGAACGTCTACGCATTTTAAGCGGTAATGTCTATTTGAAATGCAGATGTTACCTTTTTGTTTATGTTCGATGTCATATGATGTAATGATGTATATCTGTTAACTTTTCTCCTGGGATGCTTATAATTATTTGCCAAAATAAGGAGGGAGCTAGAGGTGTTGTGGAGAATAATTTCTGGAGGCTATGAGCTTTTCACATAGCTAGGCATTTGAATTACACAATTTATCATTCCAGTTTATAGTTTTTTTATTGTGGTCTTCGGAAAATTTACTTTCACGAATAACCATTAGAATCTGGTTTCTGTTGCAGAGTACCTAGATTTGTTCGATGCAAGTTCAGCTCCCAATGAATCAAAGATTCAACAGCAAAAACTATTTTCAAAGCCAGTCAGGATTATTGAGAAATATCCTGCTGCTGAAGGTGATGATTTGACAAAAAAGCACATGGTATGTCTCAATTGGTTGCTCTCTGACAAGCCCTTAGATTTGGAAACTGAGCTTGCCCTTGGGTTTTTGGATCATCTTATGCTGGGATTTCCTGCATCTCCATTGAGGAAAACCTTGTTGGAAAGTGGTCTTGGTGATGCCATTGTTGGTGGTGGGGTTGAAGATGAGCTCCTCCAACCCCAATTCAGTATTGGTTTGAAGAATGTTTCTGAAGATGATATTCCGAAGGTAGAAAAGTTAATCATGAGTACATTTAAGAAATTAGCAGAAGAAGGTTTTGATAAGGATGCAGTGGAGGCATCCATGAATACAATTGAGTTTTCTCTAAGGGAGAACAACACAGGCTCATTTCCTCGTGGGTTATCACTAATGCTTCGTTCTATGGTATGATCTCCTGTCTCTCTTTCTGTTGTTTTAAATACGTAACGTTCTCACACATATGTATATTTTTCTTCTTGTTCCCATGCTTATTTTGATTTTCTTTCTTTACAGGGTAAATGGATATATGATATGGATCCTTTTGAGCCCTTAAAATATGAGAAACCTTTACTGGCTTTAAAAGCCAGAATAGCAGAGGAGGGCTCTAAAGCTGTTTTTTCTCCTTTGATAGAGAAATATATTTTGAATAATCCTCACTGTGTTACAGTAGAGATGAAGGTAACTATATTAGCCTAAATGCTTCTGATATCAGTGTTAACGTATAAGTTACTTCCTGCATGGCAAATGTTGACTAGCATTCTCTATGGCAGCCTGATCCAGAAAAGGCTTCTCAAGAAGAAGCAGCTGAGAGAGAAACTTTGGAGAAAATTAAAGCAAGTTTGACAGAGGAAGATCTTGCTGAACTCGCACGTGCTACACAAGAGCTAAGATTAAAGCAGGAAACTCCTGACCCCCCAGAAGCTTTAAAAAGTGTTCCAAGCCTCTCTCTGCATGACATTCCCAAAGAACCAATACGGATTCCCATTGAAGTAATCACAAACCTTCATTTGATGTTTACGTATGCTATGTTTCTCTTTTAGTTTTCATAGTCTTATAGAGCACTGATTTGTTTGTAGGTTGGTGACGTCAACGGAGTGAAAGTTTTGCAGCATGATCTTTTTACAAATGATGTCCTTTACACCGAAGTTGTCTTTGATATGAGTACTTTAAAGCAAGAGCTTCTTCCTCTGGTGCCACTTTTTTGGTGAGATATTTTAAAGGCATTATCATTTTCTTGTTATGCACGTTCTATGTGTTCCCGTTGTTACCACAAATAATTTCACAATTTGGTCCGAAGAGGTTGAGCTTGAGCATCGTCAGTCTTTGCCTTCTCATTGATTGGACTTGGGTACCGTTGTACACATAAATATGTAAACTTGTAAATGTTTAAAATGTCACTTGTTTTATGTGTTTCATCTGCAAAGATGTATTTATATATTGTCTTTACCAGTCCACTATGTTGCTGACAGTCAGTCGTTGTTAGAGATGGGTACGAAAGACTTGAGCTTTGTGCAACTCAATCAGTTAATTGGAAGGAAAACTGGAGGAATATCAGTTTATCCATTCACATCATCTGTAAAAGGCAAGGACGACCCTTGTAGCCATGTAATTGTTCGAGGCAAAGCCATGGCAGGACGTGCTGAGGATCTATTTCATCTGGTATTCTATTTTGTTAATGCTCTGTGGAGTTATTTGCTTATTTTGTCATTGTTGCCCTTGTATGCATCGAGTGCATGGGATGATTGCTTCTATGTAGTGTGGCTTCAAATTGCTTGCTTGTGCATTTAAGCTGGGAATCTTTTCTGCTACTTATTCTCATTAGCAATCATGCCTTTGTGATTTACTGTTGTCATCATAATATGGTTTATTGCACAACCTTTGAAGTGCATGTACTCGATTATTTATAAAGGGCTGTGAACTTCATCTGGCTGTGGCTTTATTAATTTTCTAAACTTACTCTCACTCTATCTATGTATGAGAATCTATTTACCGCACTTGGCATATTGTAAATACTTTCTGGGATTTATTTCCTCATTTTTACATTGAGATGATTTTTTTGGTTTTTCAAAATATAGTTGTCTGTAGATAAAAGATTGATTTTGGGGACTCATGAATTTTATCTGATTGTAGGTTAATTGTATTCTTCAAGAAGTTCAATTTACGGATCAACAGCGCTTCAAGCAGTTTGTCTCCCAGAGCAAAGCAAGAATGGAGGTATTCATTAACTAAAGTCTATCTTACATGTGTATAAACAATAAAGTTGAATTCTTAAGTGTTCATAATTATGTTCAGAATCGATTGAGAGGCAGTGGTCATGGAATTGCTGCTGCAAGGATGGATGCGAAGTTAAACACTGCAGGATGGGTTTCTGAACAAATGGGTGGTGTCAGGTTAAGCCCTTTCAATAGTTAATGCAGTCTTTATTTTCTCTAATTTTTACTCACTGATCTCACGGGTCATGTTTCGTGTGTGAAATTTAATGTTTTTCAAAATGAATAACGACTCAGTATGGCAGTGACAGGTCTTGTAAAAAGTTAGCTTTCACTTTTTAGACCTTCAGTTTCAATTGATTTAGAATCTTTGTTGGACTAATGCAGCACTTTTTTTTATATGCTTATAGTTACCTAGAATTTTTAAAAGACCTGGAAGAGAAAGTTGATCAAGATTGGGATGGAATATCTGCTTCTTTGGAGGAGATTCGAGAATCCTTCCTTTCAAGGGAAGGTTGCTTGATAAATATGACTGCTGATGGGAAAAATCTCAGGAACTCAGAAATGTTCGTCAGCAAATTCCTTGATTTGCTTCCTAGTAAATCCCCCATCCAAACTAGATGGAATGCTCGACTTCCTTTAACAAATGAAGCTATTGTGATTCCTACTCAGGTTAGTTTATGTTAGTTGTTGCTCGGCTTTCTAATGGCACCTGGCTTTAGCCCGTTCTTAGTAGGTCTTCTCTTACAGGTTAACTACGTTGGAAAAGCTGGTAACATATATGACACGGGATACCAGCTGAGTGGGAGTGCATATGTAATTTCAAAGTACATTAGTAATACTTGGTTGTGGGATCGTGTGCGAGTTAGTGGTGGGGCTTATGGGGGATTTTGTAACTTCGATACTCACTCAGGTACAGTTTTCTGCTTTTAGACTCTGGTCTGCAGTTTTAATCAGAAGGTTGGATGAAATCTTACCGCATGTGCCTTTTCTTGTTTAGGAGTATTTACTTTCTTATCATACCGAGATCCCAACCTGTTAAAAACACTTGATATATATGATGGAACTGGAGATTTTCTTCGACAATTGGAAATGGACGATGATACCCTTACTAAAGCAATCATAGGGACCATTGGAGATGTAGATTCATACCAGCTGCCTGATGCCAAAGGTTATAGTAGGTATGTGTACACATCACTTCTCTCCTGGTTTACATACCTTCCTTTTCGTATATTCCTTTTTGTACGGTTCTGTGTTCATGTATGCTTAGTACTTACCCTCTTCTTTTTTGTCTTTTCCCGTTCTTTTGTTTAGTTTGGTAAGGTACTTGTTAGGAATTACAGAAGAAGAAAGGCAAGTGAGACGCGAGGAGATTTTGTCCACCAGGTAAACTTGACATTTGTTGTTCTAGTAAAACAGTAGCTGGCTATTTAGGGTTCTATCAACATATTAGTTTCTTGCTTACTCTTGTTACTTCTGAACATGTGTAAGAAGCAAAATCCACGTTCATTTAGTCATGCTTATGGCCATGTCATTCAATGTTTACCCCAAATGGAGTTCTTGGCATATGTAATAAACCATTTTGCTTCTTTCCAATAGCCAATTTAATGACTTTTCCTTGTTCTCCATTGTGAAAAAATCATTCCAGTTTTGCTTTTAGAAGGTACACGCAAAAGAGTCAACACTGTTTTACCTCTATGTTGCATCCATCTGATCCTCCTTTTTCCCGGCTCATTATGCTCTAACTGTTAAGTTTTGCACTAATAGGCTGAACTTTGAAACTTGCATTG
Source organism: Monsonia emarginata (assembly GCA_036897685.1). NCBI lineage: Eukaryota > Viridiplantae > Streptophyta > Magnoliopsida > Geraniales > Geraniaceae > Monsonia > Monsonia emarginata. Next base: position 3,392 of record JAYMSY010000504.1, on the reverse strand, counting down.
ACGCTTAATATCTCTTTAATTTATTTTTATCTCACAGTTTGAAGGACTTCAAGGAATTTGCGGATGCAATTGATGCCATCAAAGGCAAAGGAGTAACAGTTGCAGTGGCATCTCCAGATGATGTTGATGCTGCAAACAAAGAGAGGTCCAACTTCTTTGAAGTGAAGAAAGTCCTTTAAGCCGTCCTCTGAAATGGGGCGAAAGCAACACATTCTCTTACCCTAATTTTTTCTCTTCACGGTATGAGATACTCTGAATTCCACTTTTTTAACAGCGAACAAAAGATCTCATGACAGTAAAAACTAGAAACACGAGAATGTAGCATAAGTTTGGACTTGCAAGGGGTAGTTGTGTGCTCCGCATAAGCACCCCGTAATGCATGCATAATATTATTGTCTCTGTTGTACCAATCTTTAATCAAATAAATAAATTCTGGTTATTTCCTATCGAGAAAAATCTATATCTGGAAATGAGTCAACAAAACTTGGCAATCAAGCCAAGCTGTGTGTCCCACTTCAATTTGTTCTTGTCTACAGCTGGATTCTTCTGGTGTTAAAGCCATCATAGTCGCAGTCAATACTAATAGAAAATTATATGAGCAGGCTAGATGGATTATTAGCTGGTTTCCTTCCTTGCTTCCCAAGGAAATAGCCAAATGAGAACTACTATAAATAAATCAGTCCCTCTTTGGTCTCTACATCGAAAACACAAATTTGAATTCGAGACGTTACAGGTAGTGAGTATCATGGCAGCTGGGTATAGTCTTGCAGAAGCCTATGTATTGGCAAAGCTTTCCAAGGAGAAGTTAAGAGGAGAAGAAGAAGAAGAAAGAGTTAAGATTGCAGATGCAAGTGAACTAGAAACCCCAGAATCTAGTGGTTGTTGTTTCTTCAATATGCTCAAGAAGAAGAAGAAGGTCCATTCTCTTACCAATTCCTCCCATGAATGTTCTTGTGCAAAAAAAGCTCAAATATTGGATTCTAAAGGTTAATTGCTATGATCTATAGCTAGATGGTTAGTGGCAAACCATTTATGTTTTAAAAGTGTTTGGATTTTGAACTGATTTCTCAAATTGTGTTAGTATTGTCTTTTTACATTTGTAGTGACATATTTCATGTAATTCTTTTTATTAGGCCATAATTGTAATTTAATGGACAGCACAAGAAAAAAGTTATTTTTTAACTTACACTCGAATATCCATTTAATTAGAATCTATACAAGAGCATAAGGAATTAAATTCATGACCCAAAGGTTACAAGAGAGTCGCCTTGCGATTGCTATGCTAGTTATATTGATAATTCACAATTACAATTTAATCCAACTTGAGTTAAAGGGAAATAGAATTGAAACTACATGCTTCAATTTAAGTATTATAGTAGCTTCAAGAGCTCTCACCATCAGTGTGGGGCAAGCCAAAGTTAATATCCCATGCTTGGTGGGGGATATTCTAAATTTCTAATTCAACAAAGCCACACCCAAAACAGAACAAGCAAGGGAAGGGTAGTTCCAAAGGGTCCAAACATGGAGAGGTACATATAAATACAGTGAACTACAAATTGTCCTATATTCTGTTGGGCAATTACTGTTTCATTACATGCCAATTGTCCTTCAGTTCAAGGCCAATGCTCATATGGGACTCTAATCTTTCAATGAAATGTGTTTTTGCATGCCCTTTTATGGTAGAGTACTATTGCTATATTCAAGTCTCATGTGTGAACTGCATGGCCTGGGGCTCTTTTCCTGTCCTTGTGCCTAATTTGGTACAAATTTTAGGTGTCACTCAGTATGGGTACCTTTAGGACATTATAATTCACTCCCATCTCATCTTCTCATGCATAGAGAATTTGGTTGTCCCAACCAAATGAAGCATGAGGATGTTGGTTAGAACAAGAGGATGTTTTGTGCGAATATTATTTGGAATTACCCAAACAACTAATTTTTTTTATAATGTAAAAAAAATCTGAACACCAACAAAGTTTGGTGTTGTTGGCCATACCTATGTTCCTCAAGCATATATTGTTTTTTATTTATTTATAGAATTTAAGCATATATTATTGATGTATATAATATATTGAATTTGACAAAGTGGTAAGGAGCATATTAGGCTGTAGCGAGGACTCAGGTTTGAATAACGTCGACATCCTTCCTTCTCCATTTTCTTCTTCTTTCTACTTCTCTCCGCTGCCACGTGTCAGCACCTCGTATTTTCTTCTTCTTCCTACTTCTCTCCCGTGTCACGTTTCACCACCTCGTGGCTCGCGACTCTGGACCGTGCACACAATGTTTTTCCAAAAAAAATTTCTGTAGTAGGATAAAATTTTAATATATTTCTAAAATTGTATTTTTTTAAAGGAAAAAGTCGTTCTTGTCCATCACGGAAAAAAAAAAGATTAATTATCTTACCCTTTCCTTCAACCTATAGTTCGAACTCGCAATTTGACTATGAATTTGAGCTTAAAAAATACAACCGTGAGGGTTTTGGGATGCCAATGATGTAGTGTTTTTGTACTTCTCACTAGAATTAAAGAAGCTTTTATCACATACTTTCAAACTCAAACTATCACACCTAACATACCCATATCCTTTTTCCCTCTTAAACTCAATAATGACATGTTGCCACCAATTCTTCTACTCTCTCCAATTCTTATATGATTTCATGGAAATTGAAAATGAGTGAAATTATAAATGTTTTGTTTTCCTTCACATCTATATATAAATGTGAGTGAACAATAAAATAGTGTGAAACTACAAATATACATGTATGGTTTTATTTTATGAAAGAAATGTTCATATATATTCTCATGATGATGAAGAGCAGAGCTAAAGCTACAAGGATGGAAAAAAGTTAAGAGGAGGTCCACAACTACAAGGGTATCTCAGTGACAAATTATTAAAAGCTCATCATCAATATATTGGACAGACCAATCAAGATTCACTCAGTGAATCTGTTGCACAACATTTATTTATTTATTAATTATTTTATTTATTCATCTTTACATATGTATATAATATACACTATATTTGTCTGAAAAGAAAGAGACCAAAATGACATAAATAGCTGCACCAAACATTTAACCATCATTCTTCCTCTACTACTCATCCGCCGTTCCTCCTTTCATGACCCTTTCCATTATCTCTTTGTTCTTATTTGCATTTACTCGTAAAAACTACTGTCCGTGAGTCCGTTAGGCCATGGGCAATTAGTTGTCTTGTCGGGGGCGGCTTATGACGGTCAGGAGGAGGAGAAAGGACAGCTGACGTTTCGGTCGGGTTGGCGACCTGAGTAAATTTTTTTCTTTTGCTGGAAGACTTACACAAATTACATAATATGAGATAGGTCAGGTCACCGACTCAACCACGTGTAGCAGACCACTGCGGGCTACGGATTCTCA